>PVKE010038442.1:0-15432 GCA_004027555.1 Craseonycteris thonglongyai
AAACTGCTGTTTGATAGTTAATGCGGCCCGCGGGCTGAAAAGTTTGGAGACCCCTGTTCAAGCCACAAGGATAGGTAGGAGCTCTTGAAAATGTATCCTTTTTTATAAGATTTTTAAAAATATTTTTAAAAGATTTATTTTAGTGTTTGAGAGAAGGTAAGAGAGAGAAGGTAAGAGAGAGAGGAGAGGGGAGGGGAGGGGAGGGGAGGGGAGGGGATGAGAGAGGGCCCAGAGCAGTCTCCATAGTTGTACATCACTAAGTGTGACATGGTTTCATTCCACACAGGTGGATGTGGGGCTGTGCAGCGCAGGAACCAAACTGGGGGCCTTCTGAATAGGAGGCAAGAACCTTTGCTGCCATCCTGGTGGTCACCAGTTAGGCCACCATTCAGCATACAGGGCTGCAGAGGCAAGGGTCAGGCATCGAACCCAGGACCTCACAGTTGTGAGGTAAATGCTCAACCACTGAAAAGGGTGTCTTTAAACAGCAAAACTGGTGCAGGTGAAGGGGTCTCAGGAGGACCACAGTTTGGCTGCACGGAAGGAACTGGGAGTATTGAAATGTCTGAGGGCACCTCAGATTGCCTTCCACCCTGCCCCAGATTTTTACCCTTCTCTCTGCCCCTGCTAACCTGTGCATGATTTGTCGACCCACCTTTAGACTTTAGGTTTCCATCCTCCTTCTGGGCCAACAGACTTGCTGCTCAAAACCCACTTTGGATTTTGTTGAAGGAGATCATGTAAGAAAAGCATCTAGCAGGTGAGTACATACTGATTTTCAGTACAATAGCTGAAATGAATTCGATTTCTTGACCTATTCACTTCTCCTTCCTGGGAACTCAAAGCAATTACCATTTCCTAGTGACTTATCCTTTTTATGTGTTGTATTTCACGGCAAGGAACACTTCATGCATATGAGTTTTGTCCTCTTAGCCATATTTCTATAAAACCTTGAAACTCAAGTGAAGCAGGTTGAATGAATAAGGGGGAAGCAGCTTCTTCTGCCAGGCTGAGGAGTTACCTTTGTAGGTTGAAGAACACACCATTGGAACTCTTACCTTCTGCAAGATTGAAATCCTGGCAGGTCCAGAAACTGAGACCCGATTCCAGTTCACTGATATCAAAAAAAGATTTCAACGCTTAGGTGCTCACAGATAGAATGAATTGTGTACTGGCCCTGTATGGAGGCACTGCTTTGCTGTTCTTATACTTCAAGTTAAGGTTGGAAAAAAGTCTAGCTGCGCAAGCAATATAAAAAAAGATTCTAAGCTGTACCTCATCTGTTCATTTCCCATGTCTGGAGAAGCTAATGTCAACTCAGTGTGGGATGCTCCATATATACAATAAATTATGAACCTGGGAAAAACCAAAACAAAAAACCTTGAAGCTCACTTGCTTCTATGCCTGACATGGCTTTCTTTTTTTAACTCAAAATTCAGTGTATAGCATAGTGATACAGAGAATGCTCAATTAGTTGTTCTGTAAACAAAGTTTTTCCCGTAGAAGAAAGAACTTTCACCTAAACCTGTCACGTATTCTCTTGATGTTTTGCCTACAACCGGGTCGTGAAGGGCCATTCACTGACTCTGATATACTGACGATAATTTTTATTCTGCAGTAGCTCAAACTAAGAGAGTTCTGATCAGAATTAGCAATTTCATTTTGTCGATTTGGAAGCAAGAATATTTGCTCAGAACTTTAACTTTCTGAAGATAATGGAGAAAAATAGTAGCAATAACCAAGGCAAAAGCCACATAACATTTATGCTGGATTGTCATATATCCTGAAAGATGTTGTCTAAGTTTCCTTTCTGACTGTAGCAATTGACTTTGTCTGGATTTTCTACAATATAAACTGGAGGCATAGGAATAATTTTATTACTTTTGAACCTAAGTCACTTTCACACTTAATTCTTCATAAAAATATTTTCCAGGGTATGAAAAGAATTAGAATTTCTTATGTTTGGACTGTCTTACAGTAAAGAGGTGGAAAATAGAATTAACTGCAACGAAATGGTATGTTATGCGTTACTTTAAATTATTCATTTTTAAACTTTCTTTTATTGAACTTACGTTTTGCCTCATGATTGACCTTCAGATGCTTCTGAATATTTTTTCTGCTGCAGAACAGAGAAGACCAGCATCTGCCTTCCTAAGTCATGAAGCATAAATTGAATTGACTCTCTCGGGGCTCGAGGCTGAGGTCAGTGGCATGACTTTTAATGGAGACTTATGATTTGAATAGTCAAAGTTTACTCTTTGAAAGTTAACATCCACCTTTGATCAAAGTTCATTTGTGCCTTGGCCTTGATTACTTTAGTGATGACTGTTAGGAGCGGACTTTAGTGTTGTTTTTTCTAGTACTTTTGGCAAATTGTGATCAGAAAAGAACTAAGCAACAGAAAAAGTATCATACTAAATAGTCAGCATTTGATGAATTCAAAAAATAACTGTCAAGACAATCATTCAAGACACGTATTTTGTTGCCAATAACATTCTGAGAGCACAATAATAGCTATATGCATTTTGCCATAGATCACCCATGTCATTTCCTGAGGCCTGTGGCAGTGGACAGGAAGTATACAAAATGACAGTAGACAAGAAATATCTGAGATGACACATTCCCTCAAATAGCTGACAAGACAAAAGATAAGAATGGTTGTAAGTATAAATGAGAGAAGGGAGGAGTCATGGTAAGCCACATATTTTTTAAATGATAATTATATTAGGAAACTGGATTATAACTTGGCTACAAAGTGGGGCAGAATTTGGGTTCAGTGATGGGAAAGCAAGGCTAGTCAGAGCAGATAAAATAGCAATAGCAAAGACACAAATGTGAGCGTGGCCTGTGTGTCAGTGGACAAAGAGTGAGCATCCACCAGAGTCAGTGTGGCATGGTGGGTAACAAGTGTGAAGATGCAGATGTATGAAGGGCTTATAACACACCCAGTAGAGAATCCACACTGTGTGTTCTGGAGCAGTGGCATTAAATAATGACATCATTCTTCTGCAAAAGTTAATCATATTGATCCTTTAAAATGATTCAACAGGGTAGAAGCCAAGATAACTCAGTGGGTTAAGCACTCACTTTGCAGCCCCAGGGACCTAGGATCAAATCTCAACCCCAGCCCATGAGGACCCATACGCTGAACTGGGGAGTGCCCCCAGGTCAGTTCTCACCGGGTTGAGACCCCAGCCCAGTTCCTGCCCTGTGCAGCCCCACACCCACCTGTAGAATGAAACTATGTGGAAAAACCAATGATGTGCAACTATGGAGACTGCTCTGGGCCCTCCCGCTTCTCTCTGTATCTGTATCTGTCTCTGTATGTGTGTGTGTGTGTGTGTGTGTGTGTGTGTGTGTGTGTGTGTATATATATATATATATATATATAAAAATCTGTCAAAAACAATAAAAATAAATATTTAAAATGATTCAAAAAAAAAAGAAGTGAGAGTTGGAGAAAATAGTTACAGATTTCTAACTCTGAACTACTGAGAAAAAAAAGGGCACAGAGAGGAATGTATAAGTGTAAGGGACATTTCAAGAAAGAAACAATTGGATATTATGACCTAGCCGGAGAAAATGGAAGTGAAAAACACAGCCAGCCATATGCCAACCTTAGAAATGACCAAATATCTCTAATGAGTAATAAATGTTCAATGTGCTTACTTAGCTCTGCTACCTTGACTGTTCAATGAATTTATTCATTAAGAGGCAATACATCAATGTCAGGCCAGTATGTAGGAGGCTCGCAAACAACAGGAAAGTGGCCTCACCTGACACGGCTCTCAGCCCAGGGAACACATACCCATTATAGTATCCAGAAGGCCCTTCGTGACTACTAAACAGGGATCCCGTCTTTCTCCTTATAATACAAAGCATTGCAGATTTAGAGCATTCAGGCTTCCACCCTTGAGCAAAACCGTTTTCTTTGTGTTTGTTATCCTTTCTTATAGCTGTCATTCTTCAACCACCTATTGCTCTCAAAATTTTTTGAAGCATGGATACCTTATGTCCTTGCTTCATTTACACTCCCCAGATCTGACATGTGGAACTGCTATTACTTTACTACTCTGAAATTTTGAAATCTAACCTGGCTTTG
Source organism: Craseonycteris thonglongyai (assembly GCA_004027555.1). Taxonomy (NCBI): domain Eukaryota; kingdom Metazoa; phylum Chordata; class Mammalia; order Chiroptera; family Craseonycteridae; genus Craseonycteris; species Craseonycteris thonglongyai. Next base: position 4,103 of record PVKE010038442.1, read on the forward strand.
TATGGCCACATCTTTCATTTTTTCAAGATCTCTCATACTTTTACTCCTAACAACAACAATTTCTCAATGCCTATTAGCTGCTTTTGCCATTACCAGAAATAGTTAATTATGAACTTGTTGTGGTTTTTATATATTTTTATTTATTTATTTATTTTGACAGAGGAGAGAGAGAGAGAGAGAGAGAGAGATACAGAGACAGAGATACAGAGACAGAGAGAGAACTGAACTGGGGGAGCTCCCAGTTCAGCACATGGTTCCGGACGGGCCGGGGCCGGGGCCGGGATTCGATCCTCGGTCCCCGGTGCTGCAAAGTGAGCGCTTAACCCACTGAGCCATCCTGGCTTCCCCTAATTATGAACTTATAGCCTCAACTCTCTTGCAGACAAACCGCCCATGATACCTCAAAGCAAAATATCAACCCTGAATTTATGTCATCATCTACTGCCTAGCCTCACCTATTTGAGATACAATATAAGAATATCCATGACCTTTAACCTCAGTGGATTCTTTATAGCCAAGAATACATCTGGAAAAGAACATAAAGACAAATGTTTTTCTTTTAATATCTGTGTCCCACTGTCTGAAAAACAGCAAACGGCTAGTGACTGTCTAATTACAGTGAGCTCTGTGTATGTGCATGTTCATATGTGTTCTTTTTCCAGGAATAATACAGATTAAGTGAAAGAAAAATCAAATTGCTTATTTACTGTCAATCAACCCTTACACTCTGTCCTCTTCAATTTCCTCTCCTTTTACTTCTCAAATTTCTTCCATGTGTATTTCTACATCTCTATATGATGTCTGTTAGTGTTTTGCTTTTTTTTTTCTTATAATAAAAGTGTCTAGAGGTTTTTGGGATTATACGTGGCAGTGTAAGTATTACAATGGGTTTTGGAATTTGAAAACACATTTCTTGTTTAACAAAATTTTAGATACCGTAAATTGAAAATTATGTATGTACATACAACCAAAATATAAAAATAAGAAAATTTAAATAAATGTAGCATCATGTTTGTACAGATTCTTACTATTCTGGATATGTATTACAATGTTATTTCACTTAATAAAAAAAATGTCAAAGACGGTTTTTTGATTCTTTCATCAGAATGGTTACCATACAAGTTTTCTTGACCTGAAAAGCAACCTTTAGCTGACAAATGCATGTAATAAAATGAAAAACAGCAGTATTTCTATCTCTTTTTTGCTGGTCTCTTCTGAAATAAAAATATTTTGGCTTTCAAGAAACTATTGTTTTATATAAATTTATATCTGCATATGTTAAGGAAAACTTTAAATAACTAAAGGGCTTTCCTGAATTAAGCATGCCTATAAATTTAAATTTTAACTCTAAGCAATAAAGTATTCTCTTTGAATTAAAGTAGTGTTTCTGAAATGATTCATTAAATCCTTAAAAATAATTCAGACTTCAAGAATATATACTCAGAATTTTTCTATCTAGCTTGCAAATTAAGTTGTAAAAAATCTATAAAGAAAGAGTTATCAAAACAGAAATGCTGGGGAAGCCGGGATGGCTCAGTGGGTTAAGCGCTCACTTTGCAGCGCCGGGGACCGGGGACCAAATCCCAGCCCCGGCCCGTGCGGAACCATATGCTGAATTGGGAGCTCCCCCAGTTCAGTTCTCTCTCTGTCTCTGTCTCTGTATCGCTCTCTCTCTGTCAAAAATAAATAAATAAATAAATAAATAAATAAATAAATAAATAAATAAAAACAGAAATGCTCATAAGTCATACAGATACAATAAGTTTACTATAAAAATTTATTAACACATGAAATTTACATGGCTGTCCATTCTGAGTATATAAAGCAACTGGGACTTCCCAAAGCCAATGATTTCATGAAGGTAGATTTTCTATTTTTCTAAGTGTACCCTTAAGTCCCCAGACATACAAATTTATTGCAATGAAGAGTTAGCAGTATCAAAGAAAGCAGAGACTATAAAAATTGGAGACAGCTTTCTTAGAAATACCAAAGTCTCATGTAGTTTTGTTACCTTGAACTTGGCCTAATGATCCAGCTAAATAAAGTCAGCCTTGTGAATGGTTCAAAAAGAAACTGAATAGTATCAAGAAGTTAAAAATATTATGGAGACAGGTACTATGTATTTATTCTCCAAGTTATAATGTTTAAAATAAGGACTCTTCTTTTTACATAGGTATAAATTATTCAGATTATTTAGATTAAGATATAACAATATTAAACCAATGATCAAAAATTAGATTTTATAGAATTTTTTAAAATGTCTTAGTTAAGACCTAAGATAATGATGGATAGCCAGGTTTTCCAACCTTTTGGCTTCCCTCAGCCACATTGGAAGAAGAATTGTCTTGGGCCACACATAACATACATTAACACTAACAATGGCTGATGAACTAAAAAAGAAAAAAAAAACTGAAACCAAAAAAAAAAAAAAATTTATTTTTTAAGAAAGATTATGAATTTGTGTTGGGCCACATTCAAAGCCGTCCTAGGCTGCCTTTAGCTCATGGGCCACAAGTTGGACAAGCTTGGTGTCCAGAGATGTAGGTAAAAGTTCACAAGATCAAACAATTTGTAATTCAATTAAGAATCGGACAGATCTTTAGTTTCCATGAGAAAAGGAAAAGATATGTATTAAATGCTAGGTTTCTAACTATGTGCTGGCTAGACATTAATGTATATAGTAATATGTTCCTCTTTATAACTTCAGTGACAGAAATCCTGGTATCTGTCCAAAAATTAAATGAGTTGTAAGCAGGAGGAGCAGATTTTAAAATTTATATTGCTTGGCCCTGAAGACTATATTTCTTCCATGATAGCAGGGTTTTTTCTACTTCTACTGTTCTGGGACACTGAATGCATTTTAGAAGTAAATAAGAAATGCATACTGATTTATAATGAATATCTTGTGAACCATCACATTTGGGGAAAGCAAATTGGCAATAAGGAGCAGATATCTATAGAAGTGACTGGGAACCAATTTACTGGAAACTGCCCCAATAAATGAGAAGGACTGGAATATTGCTGGACACAAGTAGAATCAGGTGCTTGGATATTGTTAAAGAAAAAAAAATTATCTAATGACACTTGTTAAAGATGATAAAGAAGATTTTATCCAAGGGATGCTACCTCACTAGAAATAGAGGCTACTGCATTAGAAATAGAGGCTACTGCATTAGAAATAGAGGCCACTCTAATAGTCTTGCAATAAAACAGAGAGATTGGTCTCAACACCAAATATAATATAGGCAAATGGGAATTTCTAAGCAAAGAGGTCAGTGTTTGGAAAATTACTAAGGAAACATCAGGGATAAAGGGAGATTCTGGTTAAACCAACTTAGCAGAATTCTTGCTAAAACTGAATAATGCAGACATGAACATGAACATAAAAAAACTAAGGTCTGCTTGAAAATTTTCAGGGGCACCTGAGTAGAATCTAATCAAGGAGAGAATTTTTGTCGGTCTTTCAGGACTCTTTTGTCTCTCCTTTCTTTCACTCCTGCTTTGTGTTCTGGATTCTCTGAAACTTGATGTCCCTTAAAGGCTAGAACAGTGGTCACCAGCCCATCTGGACATAGCTTTTCCAGATAAAATGAAATCAGTTTTTAAACACCCTCCCCAGACTCCCACAATTTCTGGTTATAAAATGCTTTGGGAAGTCCCCTAATCTGGCTTGGACCATGTGTCTATCTCCTGGATGAATCACAGTCTAGCTGGGATATAGGGAACTATAATAGACTGAGCTTGAAACAGATGCTTGTTCCTCAACCAGTTACTGTTGCTGGAAAAATACAGGCATGCAATCAACCATTAAGGCTGCTCTATTCAAAACCCTTTTCTCAGCAAAATGGACGGTTTGAGACATCCAAGATGGTCAGAGTAGGTAAACGGTGTGCATGTCTCCTCCCGTGAACACATTAAAAGTACTAGTAAATTATAGAACAATCAACTTGGAGAACCATCTTTTTTTTTTTTTTTTTTTTTTTGACAGAGAGAGAGGGAGAGAAAGAGATATAGAGACAGAGAGAGAACTGAACTGGGGGAGCTCCCAGTTCAGCATATGGATCCACACTGGCCAGGGCCGGGATTCCATCCTCGGTCCCCTGCGCTGCAGTGAGCGCTTAACCCACTGAGCCATCCCGACTTCCCCTGGAGAACCATCTTATGTCTAGTAGCTGAACAGAAGTTTTATGAACTTGTTCAACCACAGCATGCAGACTGCCTGTGGCCCAGGACAGCTTTGAATGTGGCCCAACATAAATTCATTAACTTTTTAAAAAACATTATGAGATTTTTTTGGCGATTTTTTTAGCTCATCAGCTATACCTAATTCATGTTATTGTATTTTATGTGTAGCCCAAGGCAATTCTTCTTCTTCTAAGGTGACCCAGGGAAGCCACAGAGTGGACATTCATGTTTTTATAACTAAGGATATAAAGAAGCCACATTGAAACTGGTAGGAGGGACAGAGATGCAGAAAGAGCCAGCCCCACATTTCCATGTGGCAGTTGAGAATCAGAAGGGATATCTTGACCATAGAGGTCTCCTAGCAGGAGTGAGGGACCCAGCCCTATACTGGGCTCCTCAGCCCTCAACCCTGAGCACTGGTGCTGGGAGGAGTAACTCCTGCAATATCTGGCTGTGAAAAAACAGTGGGGATTCCAACTGTCCAGTTGGGACAGATAGCTGCAGAAAATCCAGACATCCCCTTAAAGAGCCTGGGCACAGATTCACTGGATCACACGCACTCACTCTTGGATCCAATGTAAGGACGGTGATTTGAGGGACATCAGAAATATAAGGGAAGAGACTGACTTGTGAGGCTTCCAGGTGAGGGCTGGAAGGAGTCACTGTTTTTTCTGTTTTTCCTCCACGCAGCCAGCAGGTGGGCAGCATCCCTCCATGCCCATGGCCAAATTTGAATCTCAATTGGTCTGGTAAGCTCTGCTCACTCCACTGTGGTGACTCCCACTCAATTCACCTAATGTTAGGTGTGCTTTCTTGGCAATCACCCACCTCCACCCACCTTGGACTCTTTCTTGAACAACTTTCAGGGGTCCATGTACCCCAGGAGTTTGGTGGCTGTTCTCAGCATGCTCTGACTTATCCTAAGTAGCTCCAGGTTTGGCACTGGCACCAAATCAGAACTTACATGAACCTGGTGAATATGACTCATCCCATTCTGGTGAATCCCTGAGATCCTGCCTCACCCAACACACACTAATTGAGGCTCCGATAGTGGCTGTGCCTTACAGGAAGCTGGCAGGTGTTATCAAACCTCAGGGTGGGGGAAGCTGGGATGGCTCAGTGGGTTAAGTGCTCACTTTGCAGCCCCAGGGACCAAGGATCGAATCCTAGCCTCAGCCTATGTGAACCCATGTGTTGAACTGGGGAGTGCCCCCAGTTCAGTTCTCACTGGGTTAAGATCCTGGCCCAGTTCCTGCCCTGTGCAGGCCCACACCCACCTGTGGAATGAAACTATGTGGAAAAACTGATGATGTGCAACTATGGAGACTGTTCTGGGCCCTCCCCCTTCTGTCTCTGTCTTTGTATCTCTCTCTCTCTCTCTCTCTCTCTCTCTCTCTCTCTCTCTCTCTGTCAAAAACAATAAAAAATCTTAAAAAAACAAAACTTTAGAATGTCATGGCTTTTTGCAGAGTAACCCCAGGCTTGATACTGGTGGCAGCCATCTTTAGTTTAAAGGGTAGCCTCTGCCACACACACCCAGGTTTAGCACAGACAGCGACCAATAGCACATCACTTTATAGTTTCTACCAGGAAGTTCCTGGCTGGTAGAAGGCAGTGGCTAAACTGGGCCTGCACCAGAGTACTTTTCAAAAGGCCCAGAACCAACATACTTGGAAGTTGGTTTCAGACCACAGCAGAATACCACCCAATTAGTCACACAAGCTGTACACACAAATGACCATCCCCAGAGCACACTGGATCAAACCCTGCTCAGTGGAGTAAACCCTTTGTACAACAGCCTGTAAGCTATAGATGTGCAGCCTGAGGGTCAGTGTTATTAACCATGTCATGTAGTCAGTAGCCATCAAGGTTGAACTGTAACAAGAGAGCATACACAACCCCCATAGGGAATACACCTGGATCACCCAGAGCAGGTGCCTAGAGAGACTGCACCATTGGGCCCCACAGCTCACCTACTACACAAGGGCACATGGCAAAACAGAGAGACATAGCATATCTACCTATTACACAGAAACAGACACAGAGGCAGCCAAAATGAGGAAACAAAGAAACACATTCCAAATGAAAGAACAGGAGAAAATTTCAGACAAATGACTAAACCAAATGAAGGCAACCAACCTTTAGATACAGAGTTCAAAAGAATGACTATAAGGATACACGAGGAACTCAGTAAGAACTACAACAAAGAGATAGCAAGCATAAAAAAGAACATAGAAACTATTAAAAAAAAAAAAAGAACCAGTCAAAAGTGAAGAATATAATAACTGAAGTGAAGAATTCACTGGAAGGCATCAGCAGCAGACTATGTAAAACAGAGGATATAATTCGAAATATGGAGGACAAAGTAGCAGAAAACACCCAATTATAACACTAAAAAGAAAAAAAAGAATAAAGAAAATGAGGGAAATAACTCAACAGGTTGAGCACTTGCCTTGCAACCACGGGGTCCAGGGTTCAATTCTGACCCAGGCCTATGCAAAACCATAGGCTGAACTGTGGTACAACTGGTCACCTCTGAAATGGTGGCAAAAGGTTTTCAACTCCCATGTAAAATAAATCTTTAAACAAAATCGAGGATATTTTAAGAAACCTCTGTGAAAACATCAAATATAATAACATTCGCATTATACTGATACCAGAAGGAAAAGAGAGAAAGCAAGGGATTGAGAGCCTATTGGAAGAAATAATGACTGTAAATTTTCCTAACCTAGTGAAGGAAATAGACATACAAACCCAGGAAGTATATAGAGTCCCACACAAGATGAACCCAAACAGGCAAACACCAAGACACGTTATAATTAAAAGGGTTCATTACAGACAAAGAGAGACTCTTAAGAGCAGCAAGAGAAAGGCATGAAGAACATGAAATTGGAGTGAGTTCTCTTGGAGATGACAGGAAAGAGGCCTTCTGAGGCTTTATAAGAGAGGAATCAGTGGGACAACTCCCCTGCTCTGACACACATCTTTTTTTTTTTTTATTTTTTAATTTATTGTTAAATTTGATGAGGTTACATTGGTTGGTAACAATTAGACAGTTTACAGATGTACAAGTCCACCTCACATCATTCATGCATCGTATTATGTGCCCATCACTCAGTATCAGTTCCCCTTCCATCACCTTATATCTAGTGCCCACTCCCACCTCCCCCACAACTGTCCCCCCGCTCCTCCCCCCTATCCCGGTAACCACCAAACCATTGAGTGTGTCCATAATGCTGGTGCCCTCTCCCACCTTCCCTCCCTCTCTCCTTCTCCCCTCCTCCCCCTCCCTCCGGCAATCACCAAGCTATTGAGTGTTCTGACACACATCTTGCTTTGTGGACGTGGGAAGCCGATTACAGCTGGAGGCGTTTGGCAAACTGGAAGGAAGCTGATCCTGGGATGAAGTTGCTGCCTCTGGATGGGACCAGTTGAGGACTCACAAAGAAATGACACCAGCACCCTTGTATTAAAAGAACCAAAGTTTGTCCCCTCTCTGGATATCCCTCTAAACAAATACCTGTCTCTCAGATTTAACTCATTTATGGCCTTTTCTTCTGTTACTTGTAAAACAAAACATCCGAGGCATGTAACTTTTTAATTGTAATATCATTACAAACAATGTAAATGATCAGCCAAAGAGCAGTGGAGAATACATTTGGCAATATCTGCTCCAAAAATATATTTTGGAGACATTAAACTTTGTAATCACGAAGGCTTTGTAGCAGTAGGACACCCAAGGCTATAAATAAGTTATGTGTTTTTCCTTTTATCACCTGAGTTGCCTACCATTCAGCATCTGGCAGCCATATGAAATATGTTATATTCTGCGTGTTAATATAATTATTCCTAAGATTGTTGACCTCATTGGGAATGTGATTTTTCACAAAGGAATCTACCCAGAATACTCATACTTCCTTTGTCTTTTATTATTTTAATAAGCTAAGTGTCTATGGGAACATTTTTATGATGTGTTGAATACTTCCTGCCTTTCTGGGGCAGGGTGCACAGTTTAATGTCTCGGTGACACAGGCTCATCATTATGCAGATCCATTGTACCGTGTACAGTAACGTAATTATTTGAGGAGACGTCTGCCTCAAGACATTGGACCTCTTAAATTCTTGGGTCAGTTTGTTGTATTTACTTTCTGTAATTATTGTATTTTACGGTGCTTCTGACTCTCCCTCCTCTGTCTGGCTGTCAGCTCTCATTTCTTGCCACTCTTTGATGGCCTGCCAATACGGTCATGCCCCTTTTCATTTTCTGCTCTTAACTTGTTCTAGATTAGAAAGTCAAATAGTCACGCTTGTTTAGAACTGTGTCTAAAAATGGAGTCAAGAGTGTTTCGTGAGGGCTTTGTCTAACGTGCTGAGTTCTGGAACAAGGACATTGTTAATTCGTAGGGGCTGTCCAAATACTTCAGAACAGACAGAGTCAGAAAAAATAATTTTATGATTTGCTAATTACAAAATAGAAGAGATCACTTATGTATAAAAGGAATTTATGTGTTAAATCTCTTAAAATTAAAGGGATTGTGTAGAGCCCTATTTAGATAGATTAATTTGGATTTTTGCCCTGAAGTATGGTGGTTGCCAAGTGATATGAAAATTTTAGAAATGTCATGATTACTCTCAAGATAGAAAGCACATTAATCAAGATGACATATGATCCTTCACTTTTCCTACTGCACACCCTACTTCTATGGTGTGTCTCAGATGTTCCCAGCTGGTCTGTTTGTAGTACGATGTTTGCATAGTGCATGGGTGTCCCATATGAAGATAGAAGTCACATCTCTTTTCTTTCACTAAAACTACACATTTTTCTGCTGAATGAATGTTTTGGAAACAAAAAGGAATTACTGACTATTCTTTAAATCTGCAGTATCTTGAATTGATGTCTTTGCTTTGAGTTTGAGGCTCATTGGATAGCATTTAATGTGATATCAATTTGCAACTCCAGGAAGACCACATGGAAAAGATATCTAAAATGTTAATATACAGCTATTTTTATCATTGTCTTTAACTTGTCTACTTTGTTTAATAGCAGCCTTTATTCATTGTTCTGCCAGCTAAGGTATCTAATATGCTGTCTGGTGTAACAAAGTGTGGTTAGGAGCATAATCTTTAATATCTAATTTGCTAACTTCAGTTTTGCAGTTTTCAGTCTGTAATGCAGATTTGTGAATTGAATCATAGAGAAGTCATGCCACTTGGAGAAATTTTACCAGAAGCTTTTTAAATAAATAAGTTTTTCTTTTTCAAGAAGAATTAAACTTTGATTAAGTCCCTGTGAAGTTTCAGCCTCTAAACAGCAACAACAACAAAGAAGTACGGGGAGGATTCTAAAACTCTGGTGTAGAAGGAAGGTGTTTACTTCACGGGAAATTTCCTTTAGCCTTGGCCCATATGGATTATCATTTAAAACGTTTTGAACAGTTTTGCCTTTCTGCCTTCGATTGAAATGAGCCTAACCCTTGAATGTTGCTGAATTTATAGTTCTAGTAAAACGAACTCTTCTGGCATTTCCTACACACAATTGTTGTTTTTTTTTTTTTAGCTACTTGAAAGATTTGAGCTATAGTAGTTTGCTTCATTATTAAAGACATATGATGTCTGTTGTACAGATTTCCCCTTGGGCAAGAGAGCTGATAAAGAATAAAGAATTTCAAGCTCTATCTTGAAAATAAGTCCCATGGTATCTTTCTTTTATTTTTTTTTTAAGTTGTAAGAAAGCTTGGAAAATAATATCTATTTTTATTTAGCTTTGTATTTATTGCGACGCTGTGTGAGAACACAGTATTTACCAAATGGAATTATTTTCTGTACAAAATAAATGTGTTTTTTGACCTTTTTGCCTCCAGTTAGTGATGTGAATAAGACCATCCTAAAAATTAAACTTTGAAGTCAGTCCTAATAAGAATCCTGATGACAGTGTAGTATAATTCTAAAGAAAGCAAATGTGGTTTACTCCTGCACGTTTCAGATTTGACTTGAGTACATGTTCTGTCCCAGGTAAAATGTTTGCATGGTCCGCTATGACGTATTTTAATGGTGACAGCTTACATTTATCCTAACGTCTTAATGTCAGTTCTGTGTTCTATGGTAAGAAGGTCGTTGTATTCAATTGATCAAATTTCCAGGCCCTTTGCAAGCAACGTTGAAGCAGAGTGTATGAGCTGCAATGAGGTTCTTTGTGTTTTCGTGTCCGGGGAAAGGTAATTGTAATACAGATGTGCCCCACCTACTGAGCTGCTGAACTGTCCACACAGGCATGACATGGCTGAGTGCCTCTTAGTGCAGAGAGCAGCAGCTGAAGTAGAGGGAGTATGTGAGAAAGAATGCGGGAGAGAAAGACACATGTAAGGAACTGGCCCAAGCAGGAGATGGCAGAGTTCTGAACGTGGTTTTTCACCTATCTCAGAGTCACCATTGACGGATGGACTGGGATCTAAATATCACGAGGGAGAAGAAACTTTCCAGAATTTAACACTTAGGTCCTTCAGCTAAGTCAAATGAGCTAGAGCTACACAAAGGACATGCTGTAGCTGTACAGATAAGATGCTGTCAGTAAAGCTGTCAAAATATGTTATTAGTAAATACGGATCTTATTTGCAACACGATCCCCAAATTTGCAGAAATCCCTTGTGCTCTAGCCCTGAGCCCAGTGCTTCATAAAGAGCCTCCCTCGTGAATACTTGTTAAATGTAACAACTCCAAACTACTGCTTAACTTCTTAATCCAAGCATGTTTGCATGATTGGTGATGGAAAAAATGCGTTTCCTTAACTTATTCCTTGCCTCCAAATTTTCCTCTTTGTTTTTTCAGTTTTACAAATCTTTTCTGGTTGGAAGGCTACGAACCTAAGAAAATAGTGGAAATTTAAGGCTAACATAGACCTTAAAGAGAAAGTGTATATCAGATCTTTAATTTTATAGATAAGAAAATTATGGCCCATAAGGTAAAATATTTTGGTAAAAGTCACAAAGTGAGCTGAGTGCAGGAGTCAGGACTAAAAACTGGGTCTTCTAAACATCTATGTTGTGCTTTCCACTTTATCTCTTTTCTTTTCTTTTTTTAAGATTTATTTTATTGTTTAAGAGAAGGTGAGAGAGAAAGGGAGAGGAGAGGAGAGGAGAGGAGAGGAG
>PVKE010038443.1:0-15441 GCA_004027555.1 Craseonycteris thonglongyai
AAAAAAAAAAAAAAAAAAAAAGCCAGTGTTACAAGAAATGTTAAAAAAAAGTACAAAAATATGAGTAACAAAATGGCAATAATAATGTACACATCAATAATCAATTTAGATGTAAATGGATTAAATGCTCCAATCAAGACATAGCAAAGCTACTGGGATAAGAAAACAAAACCCATACATACATACAAAAAAGTACCAATTACAAAATGGGCAGGAGACCTGAATAGAAATTTCTCCAAAAAGGACATGCAAATGTCCAACAGAAATATGAAAAGATGCTCAACATCCCCAATCATCAGAGAAAGGCAAATAAAAACCACAATGAGATAACACCTCACTGTTGTCATAATGGCTATCAACAGTTACTTAACAAATAAGAAGTGTTGGCAAGGATGTAGAGAAGGAACCCTTGTGCACTGTTAGTGGTATTGCAAATGGGTGCAGCCACTATGGAAAACAGTATGGAGGTTCCTCAAAAAACTTAAAAAAATAGAACTACCTTATGATCCCACAATTCCACTCCTGTGTATTTATTCAAAGAAAATCAAAACACTAATTTGAAAAAAGTATATGTATCCCTATGTTTAATGCAGTTCTGTTTACAATAGCTAAGGTAAGGAAACAACACAAATGCCCTTCAGGTGACACATTGATAAGGAGATTATAGTACATTTATACAATGGAATATTGCTCTATCATAAAAAAGAATGAAATCTTTTCATTTGCATCAATATGGATGGATCTAGAGGATATTATGCTAAGTGAAATAAGTCAGATTGAGAAAGGTAAATACCATATGATCTCACTTATATGTGCACTCTAAAGTACAAAATAAATGAACCAACAGAACAAAAATAGACAGATACAGAGAACAAAATGATTGTTGCTAGATGGGAGAGGTGTTAAGGGACGAGTGATGAAGGTGAAGGAATATTAGTAGTCACATAATAGTCACGAGGGCATGAAATACAGTAAGGAGAACATAGCCAATAATGCTGTAGAAAACTATGTATATATCAGATGGGTACTAGACTTATATGAGGATCACTTCATAAATTATATAAATGCCTAAACACTATGCTATACACCTGAAGCTCGTATAAAATATTGTATGTCAAGTATAATTAAATATGTATCTATCACAGGATATAAAGTACAGCATAGGGAAGATAGTCAATGGTATTGCAATAGCTATGTATGATGTCAGATGGGTAATAGGCTGTGTGGGGTTATCACTTTGTGAGGTGTGTAAATGTCTAATCATTGTTTTGTACACCTGTAACTAATAATGAAAATGAAAACACTTAAATGTTCACTCTTTTGAGTCAAGACACTACTGTGTCCATATTCCCATGCAGCAGACCCAGTGCCATGTTCTTTGGGCATAACATGTGCTTTTGAGGAATTAACCTCCCCAACTTGTTCTCTCTGGTACCTATGTCAAACACTTGCCATTTATCACATCTCATGCTATTGTTTCTTATAGTATAGCTGAAGATGGCAGAATATTTAATGTTCATTTTCCAATCCAAAGTGGGACAATGCAAGATGGACCAGGAGAGACATGTGTTTTAATAGAAATGGGAGACAGATTTATTTTTATAGACATGAAAAATATTTCTTGTAGCAAATTCCCAAGCTAAGGACATCCGTTGTCATAATATAACCTGAATGACCACTCTGAAACACACCTGGCCTATTTCCCTCATAGTACCTACTGGCCCTGCAGACATCTTTTTCAACAAACAGCAAGTGGATGCCATGGTGATCTTGTTTGCTCTACTCTCCCAATTTGATTTTGTCTCTTAGACCACACAACATAGCGAGCATGCACAGGATTTGGTAACAGTGTCTGTCTGGTGTTTGCTATCTTCCAGATTAACATTTCAATTCACTTTGGAGTAAGCCAGAAGTTCAGAAGTGTTATATATTTGTCCACTGAGTTTTGGAATTTATATTCCAGAAGTCACATATAGCTTACTTAAAATAGATCCCAAGATAGAGCTTTTCCTTTTAGCTTTGGAGTGGTAATATTCTAATACTCAACAGACTGCTTTGAATAGACAAATAGATTTGTGAACAAATTCAGGTATCTCGCTCACTCTAAGCCTCCTTTAGGTGTGGAGAGACTTATGAAATATTTAAATAGAAATTATTACAGGAGGCACAGCCAGGTGTTTTATCTTCACTTAGGATACTGATGAATAAAACAACATATTGCCCTATCTTCAATAGACTGAAATGAATCTAGGAAGATTGTGGTGTTTCCAACTATAGAAAAAAATTTAAATATTCTACATAATACACTGCATATGGAACATAATATTGATACTTGACTATTTTGTTATGAACGATTACTTGATGAAGTGAACAGAAATTAAATATGAAGGTATATACTTTCCTCCTCTCTAAGTTAGGCAAATCTCAAAAGTGCTTTTCCAAAGCTAACAGACTCTTGTATTTCCAGTTGAGTTAGTCATTTATCTCCCGCATTTTAATATTTGTCAGTGTCAAGTGTTTTAGATGCCAGGAACCTATTTTTATATCTACACCATTTTCTGGCAACAAAGCTGACTTGAGAGGAAGTTGTTGATGTCTGATTTCCAAGTTCATACATGAGAACATAGAATAGAGATTCTCAGTAACATGAATGAGCACATTAGCACATCAGTACAGAGGTAAACATGTCTGCTCTTTCTCCTTGTCCACATAAAACTATCTTTTTGTTTATCTCTCAATATCAGAGGTTATTTGGCTGTGGCAAAACCAAGCAATCATAAAAAAGCCTTCTCTTTCTCCAGGGACTAAAAGTTAGAAAAAAGGCGAGGCAGATTAGACTAGGTTAACGCATTCTCAGTACTTGGTAAAACTCATAAATTCCCAGTTACTTGTGGGTCTCTGCTGACACACTTCCAACATTTCCTGTGATAACACATACGAAAGGGATCTTTCAAATTCAGCTTTATGACAGCCAGTTAAGGAATATGTATCATCAAGGTAGGAAGCTTTTAACTGTAAGCATGGCCACTTTTTAAGAGTTCTTCCAGGACATGTCCTGCCCAGTGGGACACAGCCGAGTGGCATATGGTGATGCATGGTACTATTCATGGAGCTCCACAATGGTATAAAATATTATTTTTTGAGTATGAGTTTTGAGAAAAACAGATTTAGCGCTCTTCCCCTCCCATCTGTCTTCTGATGAACTTTTCTCTGTGGTGCCAAAACAAAACACGGCATCTTCATTTCCTGTTAAGGGACTCCTTTTTTCTTTGCTTATATTTTGGAGGCCACACAGACCTCTGAGCTTGGTGGACAGTAGTATTCATGGTGATTTTGGTGGTCTGTTGGTACATCATGTGAGTAAAAATGAAGTCCAAGTCATGCATCAAAGCAGAAACTTCCACAGGATTAACATCACAAATGTCTCTGAGTAAAGAAATCTTGGGTAAGTTTGTAGATGTTTTATTAAACGCATCCATGTTTAAATGGAAATTAATCTTCCTAAGAAAAGATGAATTCTTTTTATCTAAATTCTTACTAATAAAAGTCACAAATGTCCTAATAATGTACACAGCAAATGGAGTTCGAAGATGCCCATAATGATTGATATGTTCTGAGAAAATCAGTTAATGAAGAACAATAAGAATGAAGTGCCAAATTTTTTTTGGTCATGCATCGGGGAGCAGTGTGTTTAATGGAAGGGGGTGAGCTGTTTGGTCAGACTCAGACAAATCATTTATGGTCTCAGCTTCAATTCAATTTCATTATCAGTAAAATAGGCATGATCATTGCTATGTCAAGTTTGTTATAAGGAAGAAATAAGGAAATCTATGCTACATAAAAGAACAGTGACATATAAATATAGAAACTCAAAAAACCATTGATGTGAATTCCCTGACCTTTTTCTACTCCACCCATACGGACTTTTTGAAATTCAATTAAAAAATTAACAAGAAAGAACTTAGTGCTTAGACATTAGTTTTAGTGCTTAGACATTAATTGATGTTTTGTGGTCTGCTTCTATCAATGAGAACAGTGTGTTTATTTGGGAGGTAAGACATAAAAATTAGGAGAAAATGATGTGTAAACAAAAGCTGTTGTAATTATAAAAACTTTATTCACTCTTTAATTAAATCTTTATAAGCACCATGTCATGTACTGGCAATCTAGAAAGAGGATACGGAAATGTGTTAGTCAATAACAAACTGCAAGCTGATGATGTGGAGTTACAGCTATAGGGAGCATGGGAACAAAACTACATTTAGAAAGGTTCACTTGAGAATATCGTGACAATGCACAAAACAGGAATCTGGCATTGATTTGTTCACACTTTCTATGGTCAGAACCCAAAGCTTGTGCATGTAAACATCAAAAGAAACATTTTATCACCTTAACAGTTTGCTACAACTTGACCCTGAAAGCATAATTGTTGCCATTTTGTTTACTTGACCAGTGCTTGGTCATAGGCTGAAAAGATCGATGCTTTTAAAATTTAAATGATGTTTGAAGGTGATGTTCAATATTGTGCACGTCACCAGCAAGACCTTTGAATGTGTTCAATTCTCATATAGGATCACCAAACCATTATTTACTTAAGTAATGAAATTGTGAAAATTAAACATTTTCAGCAACATGTTTTAATTTGGTCCTATATTAAAAGATCAATTGCCAAGGTGTTTTACATAAATTTGATTCACGAGCATGTACACAAGAGAATCACTATAAAGAACAATGCCTCCTGATTTATGAATAAAAAGTTGATCCTCTACTTACACTAAAACATACAAAAAATAATCTACAAAAATCATTTACAATTGATTTTAATGAAAGAAAAAGCTTTCTTCAGAAAAAAAAAAAAAGATTGTGGTGGTAGTATTTTAGCCATCAAAAAAAAGGAATGTCAGTAACCAATAAATATAATGTGCTTTCTCCATATAGACATATTTACACTTGAGTCTTTGGCTTATGTTTTTGTACTAAAAAGAACTTTAAATGATCCATCCATCATTGCACATTAAAAGAAAATAAGCCAGTTATATATATTTATATATTTATATAGAGATCTGCTACACCTGAAACATATTTAAAAAATGAACTTTACTATGAATTTGCACAGCTTTTCTTTAAAGATTTAACATCTTTTTTATAAAAAAGGGAGAAAAATGCCACATAGAAAGTACTAATTCATGCAACATGTGGTGACTGCTCTACCAAAAACAGGAGAAAAATGGCTGCATGTTCACTTATTCACTGTACAAATACTGGTAAGTTTTTATGTGAATCTGGTTCTTATTAAATATAATTTATGTGGCACGAAATGTAGATGCTTTCATACAATAGAAACTAATTGAATCGTTTTTATTAAGATACACAACTTCATAAGAAAAATACTTTTACCTCTCGAATGGAAAAGTCTCCCACCCCCCACATTAAAATCTTTCTCCACAGGTGTAATAGGTACAACAGCAGCTGGCTCAACAGATGAACAAGTTCCTGTTGGGATGCTGAAGTCTCACGCAGCTAAGATGATTCCAGGTATTCCAAAGCTACATCATAGCAGAAACGGTACTGCTCCTGAAAGATGTTAACACAAAAGGGTTGAGGATAGTACAGAAAAAGGAGTTTATTGGTAAATGATAGCTACCAAATTAAAACTCAGCAAACAATTTAGATCATTCAAAAAGTAGCAATTATTTTTTCCATATACAAGTTGAATATCTGGGCATATATATTTTACATTTGATTCTAATGAGTGCTATAGTACAGAAAAAGGAGTTTATTGGTAAATGATAGCTACCAAATTAAAACTCAGCAAACAATTTAGATCATTCAAAAAGTAGCAATTATTTTTTCCATATACAAGTTGAATATCTGGGCATATATATTTTACATTTGATTCTAATGAGTGCTATTTATGAAACTTGATACAAAAAGATATGTTGTCTTTGCCTTATATTTTCAATCAAATTAAAAAAAAATATCTACAGTATTTTTAAAGCTGATTATAATTGTAACACCTGTGCATACAAAAAAGTTTTCCAATATAGAAAAATATAAAGAATCATAAAAAGAGTTTCTATAATTCAATTATCAGAAAATAAAATTATTTTGCTTCAGTCCTTTTCATGCATGGTTAAAATAATAATTATATTAGAATATAGTTTGATACATATTTTTGAGAATAGTTTTATATTTGATTGTTTTTTGTGTAACATGATATAACTTTTTCCCATGTTATTTAACCCCTCATTTAATACTACATAAAAGTTTAGCATGGATTGTTTGACCATTAGATTGCATTTTTTTCTTCTAGCATAAATAATGCTACAGTGACTACGTGTAAATATTCTTCCTCA
This sequence comes from Craseonycteris thonglongyai, assembly GCA_004027555.1. Taxonomy (NCBI): domain Eukaryota; kingdom Metazoa; phylum Chordata; class Mammalia; order Chiroptera; family Craseonycteridae; genus Craseonycteris; species Craseonycteris thonglongyai. The sequence goes on from PVKE010038443.1 coordinate 6,357, forward strand.
GAATTCATATTTTTTTATCTTAGCAGTAAAAAGAGAAAAAAAAGGCCAGTCATTTTAAACTTCCACTTCACAATTCCAAATTCTTAATTTGACAGTTTTTGGTCCTTCAGAGTATTAAGGAAATTTTTCAAAATGGCTAGTTGCTCTTAAATTTTTATGGACTAATTTGTATTTGACAATTTACTTCTATCACCTTGATATATCTAAGATAATTTGGTTGGCAATAAAATTATTTATTTATTTTTTATTGTTAAATTTAATGGGGTGACATTGGTTGGTAACAATTAGTTTCCCGATGTACAAGTCATGGCAATAAAATTTTTGAATTTAAACTGCCTTTCCTCTAAATCCATCTATATATTACTTTATTATGAATAATTTAAAATAAATCAGAGATTGCATTATAAATTATGAATTATAATATGTAACTCATAAAAACTCTCCAATTCAAACCAAGTAAGTAAAATCCAGGCTGAACTGGATAATAATGTAAAACTCATATTATTGTCAAAGCTAACTTCCAGGTGGCAATAAACTAGGGTAACACAAACTTTTCCCAAGAGGTCTTTATCAGTCCTACCCTTATTATCAAGTGGACATGATTTCAATTAGCCCATGTCTGTGACAAGTGCATCTGAAGAACCAAAAAGTTCTTGAAAGCAATTATCGCTTTAATCAGTCTCTAACAATTTGGTGTACTAAATTTCCTTACCAAACTTATCAGTTCAAGTCAATGCCATACTGAACCAATAATTAACCCTGATTAAACACAAATCAGAGTGTGAGGAGTTTTGTCATAATTCATGGGACACAAATTAAAGGTAAATAGTAACTCTTTGGAAGGTTCTAGAATGGCAGAGTTTAGCCTCAGAATTTTTGGAAAGTAATGATGAAAAACCAAAGTGAAATCTGGAGGTAAAATTTGAATTCTGAGGCAAAAATGACCTCACTGATGATTTTAAGTAGACTTGATCTAAGAGACAGAAACAGAGTTTACATTAAGAAATCTTAAGAATGCAAAGGGTTTAAAGACATAACCACCACTCATCCATTTTATAAGACGATTTGAGTTCTACTTCAAAAATCTCTCAAATCCACCCCCCTTTCACCATCTCCATGGCTAAAGACCCCAGTCAAATCCAACATCACTTTGTTTAGACAACCGCAATAACTTAAGTAATGAAGCGGAATAAAGGGAGTTTGAAGATTTGTAGAAGCGTATTATCTCTTAAAAGTGAAAAGTATAAATGTAACTAACTCTTCAGAATTTGTCTCAGGAAGCAACGTACCTCTTGTGTGAACAATCCATGAGTAGGAAGTGGTGAAATACTTTAAAGGTTTATCAAATTGCTCACTTTACTTATCTGATCATCTTGATAAATGTAGGGCAAACAACAATGATGACTTGGTTTTTTCGGTTTACTTTTCTGTGAGCATAAAAGTACACAGCTGCTCCTGACCTTATCCCACCATGCACACATGTGTAACCCAGAGACATCTCTCTTTAAAAGTAAATGTGCTAGAGAAGTTTGTCTTTCTTACTCTTCATAGAGGTCCACCAAGATACACTCCCATATACAAATACCCATCTGTTCTAATTTTGTAAGCTATGTTCTGGCTTTATGAGTCCTGGAAAATTCAGGTAGCATCATATGAACTATGTTCTATAAATGATCAAAGCTTAAAATTTTATAATTTGATCAGAAATAAAGTGTTATTAATAACAACTACAATAAATTTCAGCTGTCCTTTAAAAACATCAGATTTCTAAAGTCCTGATGAGGGATGCCAGATGGCTCAGCAGGTTGAGGGCTCATTTGCAGCCCTGGAGCCCGAAGATTGAATCCAGGCCCTGGCCCATGCAGATCCATACGCTGAACTGGAGAGTGCTTCCCATTTGGGAGGCCTCCTGTTTGGTTCTCACTGGGGCAAACTCCATGTGGGAAGCCCCTGACCCGGTTCCTGCCCTGCGCAGCCCTGCGGCCACCTGTGGAATGAAAACTATGTAGAAAAACCAATGACGTGCAATTATGGAGATTGCTCTGGGTCCTCCCCCTTCTCTCTGTCTCTTTATGTCAAAAACAAGAAAAAAAAATCTTTAAATGCTCAATGTAATTTGAGTACATCTCTCAGATTAGTTTTACCAGTTAACTCAGTATGATCTAAGAAATAAAGTTCTCTAAGAATTAAGCCTATCTAGCAGGATTTATTATTTTAGAACCATTTACCAAAATTTATTGTAGCAAATAAATTATTATTTCCCATAACAGAAAAAACAAAAAAATCCTATGCAATTTCATAGTGGGCAATTCATCAATTAGGCAGGAAAGTCTCCATAAAGACCCATTTACCCATCTGATTCCCTGTATGTATATGCAGTCAAATCACAAGTAGGTAAAAGATTGATTAATCTCTATTCTCCCTTTTACCTCTAAGATTGACTCACCGGGGCTTCCACCATGTTGGGCTTACTGTTCCTTAGTGTCTTGACTGCATGGAACACATCGACAACGTTTTGCCGTTTCACCATTTCAACAACAATTCCTATAGCACAGAACATGCCACTTCGCCCACCACCATTTCTGTAACCAAAGAAAGGAAAGGCATTTTAGATTGAAATTTTTGGTGACCACAGGTCACACAATCTTTTATGTTTTGGGAAAAGAAAAAATATTATTTTAATTTTTGTCAATTTGTATCTCAATTTTGCTTCATATGTGTGCAGATATGGGTACTGGGCAGAGAGAAAGTACACTTGAGGATGAAGTTAGCTCAATAGCTTGTGCTTAGGAATATACTATAGGCATAGATTGCCCCAACCTAGATACTCTGAGATTTTGATAGATTTGTAAACTGTAAATCAGAAAAGTGGTTCAGAATAGTGTTCAAAAGAGTTTAAATCATATAAAAACATATAAAAAATTAAAGTTAGTTAGCAGTTAATTATAGAATTACCAGATAGGAACATTGTTTTAATATACATGGAGGTAGCTAAGATGTGAGTTATGTACACTTTAGCATAGAAAACATAAGGGCTAATGAGGAAATGAACACCAAGGCGTGCCTCAATGGCCAAGCCAAGCTGCCATACTCACAGGCAGTGAATGATTGTCCGGCCTTCCCCTTCCTCACATTCCTCCTGCCATTTTTCCACTTGCAGTATCAGTTTTAAAAATGAGCGTTTGGAGCCAGGCACTTCCCGATGAGAAGCCCATCCTAGATACTGAAACTGCTGCACCATCAGATAACCTTCCTGTGGCTGTGCAGGAGAAAGTAATTTTATGTAAGTTGGGATTAGAAACTTTACTGAAAAGTAAAAGGTGCATCCCAATTGACACCATGATATAAATGACATTTACATTGGATTGAGCCTCTAAGGCATAAATATGTACATGACAGTACAGAAACACTCTAAGTTATTGAAGCAAGAAACACCAGCATTATTCTTTATAGAAACTTCTCCCTCACACTTGCTATCAAATAATCAATTCTTATATTTATACTTCTTAAATAACTTTCAAATTCATCTCTTCTTTATCACCACTGACATCACTGCACTCTCAGTCACAACATATGATAATTACCTCCTAGTTGAGCTCCCTGAATAAATTTTGATCTCTTTCCAAATCATTCTGACTGACATCATGCTTATTTTGAAACGCAAATTTGAACCTATCATTCTTTTACTTTAATGGCTCCAAATGATTTTAGCATGAAATCCAAATTGTTGCCATAGCTTAAAAAGTCTTACATTATCCGGCTTCACCACCTACCTCAACCTTCCCTTTATTCTAACACACTATCCAAGTGTCAGGTACAGTGGTCTTTTAATCTATTTGTCAAGTAATTCACTGCCTTGCGGACTTTGCACAAACACTCCATTTAGTCTTGAATATTTACTTTTTGCTTGGCCTTCTCAATTCCAAATAGTCACCAACCTGTCTTGGGTTTGCCTGGGACTTTTCCAGTCCCAGTACTGAAACTTATGTTTCCTGGAAAGCTCTCTGTCCTGTGCAAACCAGGATAATTTGTTACCCACCCCCAAATACCTTCACTGATTCTTTAAATTTTTGCTTAAATATCACTACCACAACAATGTCTTCTCTGATCACTCTGGTACTGCAGATCACTCAAACACTTTGTAGTCTGTATTTTTTCTCTATAGTCACTCATATTTGTAAGTAAATTACTATACAATTAGTTGTTAAGTGCTTGTCTTGGTCATACTGGGATAGCTCAGCAGTTGAGCCCTTGCCTCACAATCGTGAGGTCTGGGGGCAGCCTCACATGCTGAACTGCGGAGCAACTGGTAAGCTTTGGATGGTTCAGAGGCAAGGGTTCCGGCCCTACATCCCCCTGTGTGGAATGAAACCAAATCACAACTAATGATGTAGAACTATGGAAACTACTTTGTGTCCTCTCCCCTTCTCACTCTTTCTCTCAAAAACAATAAAACAAAAAATATTAAAAGAAAATGTTTGTCTTCCTTGATAAAATATAAGTTCTTTAAGGACAAGGAAATCTCTCTTTTCTCCTTGAACTCTGTATCTCTCCATAGAGCAAAATAGTTTCCAAAGAACAGAATTGTTGAATGAATACAAAAATCTTAAACCCTCAAATAAAAATGTTAAGGAAGAATATGCAAAACACGAGTAAGCCATATTGTAAGGCATCAGATCTGAAGCTCCATATGGCTCATGTATCTTTTTGTAGGATGAGTACCTACCTAGTATAAAACTTAACTACTTGTTGGTATATAGTAAATATTTGATGAAGTAGATGACATTAAATGATGAGATTGGGAACAGAAAAAATATAATTCTGCACTAATAAGGACGGCAACACCAAATACAGAGTAGGGTATACAAACAAATATGCTGACAAAAAATGTAACTGATTTGAGTTCTTGTTCCTAGAATATTTTTCATGTAAACAGCTCAATTAACAGACAAGTTTTACTTTCTTAGTTTAGCAGTTATGGTTTCTCAGCTAAAATATTACTAGAATCATAATGTAGCAGATGTGCAGACATAATGAGATTTCATTTAAATTAACATCTAAGATATACATGAATATTATGATGTGATCGAAGTTATCTTCTCTACTAAAATGAGCAATAGATTTGGACAGGATTTTATTCTCTGTTTATAGTTATATATGTAGAGACTTATTAACTAGAAATGCATATAGCTATTTCAATCAGAAACAGTGAAATATGAGAACCCTATCACCACAGTTAAAACAATAAACATACTTAGAGATACTGCTCTAAAAAATAGAGCAATCTTTCTCTTTAAAAAGAGAATTCCATGGAAATTGATGTTTTCTTTTCAAATTCTGTATGAAAATTTGGTTACATAATCTAAACAGTTTTTATTAATACTTTTGGGGTTTTTTTGAAGGAGTAAACCCACACTTAGTTTGTCATTTAGCACAAAAAACACATGAAGAGTCAGGGACAGAAAGACTTCACAGTCGCTACTACTTTGCTTGTGGGAATGGGCACAGTGGAAGCAGCATGGGTTCTATCTACAGATCTGGGCACAGTGAGATGCTGGGACATCGAGAAAGATACAATTATAGGCAGGAGTAGAATCAGTGATGTCTGTGATTTACCTTTTCCTTCATGGTTGGGGTTCTCCTTTGTACGCAGCACTTGGAATAGTGACATGGAACCCTTCTATAATGGTCAATCTGACACAGCCTCTTCTTCTGAAGTAAGGCTTCTTCTCTTTTTCATTATTATATTCTTATTTTTTAACTTTATGTTTTTGAGCTGGATGCCAATATTACTAAAACATGCAGTCAACCTGCGGATAGGTCTACATCTGCTCAAGAGCCAGGCCCAGATAACCAAATTCAATTAAGCCAGTGCATCTGAATCTAGATTTTCAGAGGAGTAACTTGGTCTAGTTAGTAAATGACCAAAAACTTAGCTTCCAGCATTTCTGCTTTCCTATTTTCAGAATGCATTTTTGTTCTAGTACTAAGATATAAGGTGATTACTAGTTTTGGGACCGAGAATGCTCATTAATTCTATTCTTTATGTTATCTCAATGGAATTATGCCCTTTCATGGTTATGATCCACCTATTAGGGATCAGGTCAGAATGATTAAACAGTGACTTACTCTGGTTAGATTGCATATCCTAAAAATCCGGTTTATCACATCACAATCCATTGAACAAGACATACATTCCACTTGGATAGGGCCATATCGTATCATCCCTTCTTCTGGCCAGTATTGAGGGCAGCCCTAGATGATGAATGTTTTGAAAGAAAAATCATACATTTTTATAACTATGGTGGTATAAAGTGATTTTAGTATTTTAGTACTATGTTATTAAGTTGTGTATAAGTACACAAAAGCAACCCATAGCCATTAACCTGGGATAAGTCAACTTCATTTAACATCACAATGGAAGTACAGCCGTAATCATAGACTAATCTCCAGAAGTCCTTCACAGTATTTGGCAGAGGATACTGTGTGACGATAAAAGCAGCTGGTTGCCTGTAGCTCTGTGAATAAATAAGGTAGAGAGAGAAACATTACAACTTAAAATGTGAAGGATTAGAGGTAAGCCCAAGCATTCTGTGATTTAAAAAATACAACCACTTGTACAAGCATATTCAATGCACTTTACTGTAGGGCCAGTAAAACATAGCAGCTTCACATGGGGATGGAGCCAGATTGCTGTACAAGGCAGGGAACTAACAGATTTGGTCTATTGGAATGTACTTGAACAAGTATTTAGTCAACCTGATGATAAGATTTAAATTCAAGTCAAGAATTTAAGTTTTACTATGTTAAAAAAAATAAACACAGGACAAATACAAAAGAAGAAACGAAAAAACACTTTTGAGGTTAAGATCTTCCATGAGGTACCTGGCAGGCTGTTTCAGTTTTCCAAAGGTAATCAGGCTGAGAGGCTGAAGGTAAAATAGGCACAAAATTTGCTGGCATGTGTGTATGTACCTCTCTGTCAATCATCTATCAACCATTATATATGTAACCAGCTCTCCTCCCTTCCAAATAAAAAGCACATATGCCTCAAACTCTTGTACTCTTACATTATATGGATATTATGAGCTCATTCTTTTCATTTTAAAATTAAACCACTTCCCTTAGTTTTCTTGGCATTTCTAATATATATAAATAAATATGATAGTTAATCATTTAAGATTTTTAAAGTACCATAGAGTAAAACCAATGCACTCCTTGGCCCTATCTCAGAGGGAATGAATGCCTCCTTATTTCCTAAGTAACCCTTCACTGGGACATAATACATTATTTTTTTCCAGAAGGAAAGTCAATGCTCATCTGGCCTAGTCAATCTCTTGTTCTGCAGATTGATCTACACTGAAATAGAAATGTCTATTTCTATGTAACAAGATAAACTAATGATTTGTAAAAAATAAATAAATAAATAACTAGATAGTTGCCTAAAATAGACTTTCTGAATGCTGGTAAAAATTGGCAGTGATATCCTAACTTATTTTTTATGTCATACTACTTCTTTAAATCCTCTAAGTATCTTAACATCAGTGTAGAAACTGGTCCTTGAACTCCATCCAGCCTACTACCATTTGCAAAATGTTGTTAACCATGGCATTCCACTCTATACAGGACTGCAGGATAAATGTGAGTAGATGGTAATTCAACTGGCTGCTTCTAAATGACCTCAACATCTTACAAATTTCCATCTGCAGCTCAAGTGATTTCCTCCTAAGGAAGATATGGGAAGTCTTATGAGAAAGGACTGTAGAAGAGCAGCTTTCCTTCTAATGAAATGTCTGCTCTTTGGGAAGGTAAGTCAGAAGAGGCTGATAGATCTTAAGTCATTTTTTTTGAGTCACAGGGAAGGAAACATGGATGAAGAAGAGATGAGATGGAAGAAGACTGAGGATGATTTCCTATTTCTTCCAAAGCTCTTTAAGAATAGAAATGAATCTAAGGCTTTTAAATCACAGAATCCTTGGTCTTACTCTAACCTTCACAGGCATGGCAAAAAGGTCTATTAACATTAAGGATGGGGAAAGATGGGAAAGGAAAAGGGCAGTATTGACCAATGAAGCCTGTTCTTATAAGTAAAATCAAAACTTAGTTTTCTGAAGCCCCAACTGTGCTACTAAATCCATAGGAAAGTGTCCACTATGAAATGTATCTTTGTTGAATCACAGAGAATTAAGCAGAGTAGGAATAGAAAGAGTACAAGGTCTAGTCTTCATATTCACTAGAAAACAATCTGGAAATCAAGAAAAATTTGACAGAGATGCCAAAGACTTAAACCAAAAGACATCAATACTTTTCTCCTTCCCTTTTTCACACATTAGCTTTTTTCTCATTCCAAATTTAGACTCAGAAGCAAAAAGGTCTTGAGTATCTTCTATGGGTGTTAAGTATATTTGCCTTTCCAGACATGGCAAATAGAAAGAGATGGTACAGTGAGAATCCAATGTGATTCCAGTGAAAATGATTAATGGCGAGGCAAGACTCTGGTCACAGCAGGAATGGGAACTTTTCACTTGAGCTTGCTTTTAGACCATTTTGCTGTGCAGCATAAAAAGGAGCAAAGTTACTGGCTAAAAGGCTAGTCTCAGAAGTATAATGTGGGTTTTCCTAAGTCTCTATTATCAGAAGCTAATTTTGGAAAACACAATAGGAGTAACAATTTAGAAAACTTCATTGTTAGTCACAAAGAAATGATTTTGGACTTCTAATAGCGTCTTGCTACGGTTCCAAAGGCTAAAGAGCAAAAACTAGAAATGTTTATAAAGAAAGGTGATAAACTGTTTAAAAGGATTCTGAGCCTTGACAGTGTTCTTTTTCCCATTGTAACCAAAGCAATGTAGCTAAAGACATAATTTAAGTCTCTTTAGGGAAGGCCGGGATGGCTCAGTGGGTTGAGCGCTCGCTTTGAGGCCATGAGGACCGAGGATCGAATCCCGGCTCCGGCCCAGGCAGGACCCACGTGCTGAACTGGGGAGTTCCCACAGTTCGGTTCTCTAACTGTCTCTGTCTCTGTCTCTCTCTCTATCTGTCAAAAAGTAAAATAGAAATAACTATGCACTGAAGACAAAAAGAT
>PVKE010038444.1:0-15436 GCA_004027555.1 Craseonycteris thonglongyai
TTCTTTAAAATTAAACAGCCCCCAGGAACTGGGCATCTGTGTTTGTGCATGTGGTCTCTACAACCACTAGCTTGCTCAACAGGAGGTCATAGGCCTATGCTGTAGGCAGGTCAGTCTTCCATGTGTGCATTTTTAATAAAGATTTATTTTATTGTTTGAGAGAAGATGAGAGAGAGAGAGAGAGAGAGAGAGAGAGAGAGAGAAGGTGGGAGGGCCCAGAGCAGTCACCATAGTTGTACATCGTTAATTGTGACATGGTTTCATTCCACACAGGTGGATGTGGGTCTGCACGGGGTGGAAATCGAACTGGGGCCTCCTGCATGGGAGGTGAGAACTTTTGCCTCCAAGCCATCCCAGAGGTTATCAATTACGCCACAGTTCAGCATGTGGGTTTGCACAGGTTGGGGCTGGGAATTGAGCTCTGGATCTCATCATTGTGAAGTGCTCAATCTGCCGAGCTGTCCCAGCATGTTCTCCATGAGTACATTTTTAAGGTCTGCATAAACATCTACTCTCCACAGATACCCTCAACTAAAGTTATAGTTTGAGTTCTAAAAGTCCTGTTGATGGTGGGTTTGTAAGAATTCAGAATAGAAAAGAGTTCATTTGCTGAACTTCTATTTGTGCCAAGTGTTCTGGACACAAAGATGACTAAATCATCGTTCCTACTTCCAAAGTTTGTTTAAGGTCACACAGCCTATGAATAGGGCAGCTGGGACTAGAATTCAGGTTCCTGGCCCCTTGTTCAGTGTGTTTGCACTACATCTCACAACCTTTCACAAAGCTCCAAACCAGCCCAGCTCATCCATGGAGGAAGAACAGAATCATTCACAGCCTCTGCTAAGACAGTTGTGTATTCATTCATTCATACATTTGTTAATTGAACTACCACTTAAGCAGTGCCTACCATGTACCTAATACTGTTCTGGGATAGCAGTGTGTGTACACATCTGGCATACAGAGAGACAGGAAGTAATTACAGAAAAATTCCCAAGTACAAATGTGGTGCTATGTTGAATAAATATGACGATGAGAGTAAAAAAGGGAGACTTCATCTGGATTCAGTAAGTCCAGGGAGGCCTCTCTGAGGAAGTGCTATATGTACATGTGTATGTACGGACGTACGAGCTGAGACCTGCAGGCTGAGTAGTAAGCCAGGTGGAGGGGAAGCACAGCCAAGCAGGGGAATATGTGCAGAGTCAGGAAAGAGTCTGGCCCATTGGAGGACTTGAAAGAGGTAGGCAGGGGTTAGATCATACAGGGCCTTGTAAGCCATGAAATGAATTGTGGATTTTAAGGAACTAAAATAAGCAGAAGGGGAAGTTGGGATGGCTCAGAGGGTTAAGTGCTCGCTTTGCAACCTAGGGGACCAAGGATTGAATCCTGGCCCCGGCCCATGCGGACCCACATGCTGAACTGGGGTGTGCTTTCCATGCAGGAGGCCCCCAGTTCAGTTCTCGACCCCCTGGTTTGGCCCCTGGCTCAAGGAGGCGTGCCCCCCATGTGGGAGGCCCCCAGCCCAGCTTCCACTCTGCATGATCCCTGCCCACCTGTGTGGAACAAAACCATATCAAAAACTGATGACGTGCAACTATGGAGACTGCTCTGGGCCCTCCCCCCTCTCTCTGTCTCTCTCTGTCTCTGTCAAAAACAATAAAATAACTCTTTTAAAAACAAAAGATATACTAAAGTAGACAGTGAGGAGTTTTAGGTGACAGAGGGCCATGATCAGATTTGAACCATGGAATGATGGCTCTGGGAACTGTGGAGGAAGACAGACGGGAGGAGAGAGAGGGAACTGGGAGACCAGGTGGAAGCTGGCACAGGAGCTCAGGCGCTGCAAACGCTGTGACTCGGCCTGACGGAAACTGGAGATCTAGAAGAGGAATGGACAAGTATGAAAACAGCAGCGAGCCCAGGTTCTGCCCTGATAAGGATACAGTCACATGGACTGCTGCCTTTGCCAGGATGTCAGGAATTTGTAGAAGCCAAGAAAACAGGCAGCGCAGAATGCCGTTTATTGAGCTTAGGTACTGAGCTAAGCACTTTACATGCATTGCCCCATTGGTAATACCATTATCTACCATCATCCCACTTTTAGAGATAAGGACCTCAAGCCTCAGAGAGGTTAAGTGACTGCCCAAGGCCCACAGAGAACGTTGGTCAGTTTGAACCCATGCTCTTAACCACTCCTTACCCTTGTCAGATTTTGCTGTTAGTTGTCCATCTCAGGCTCAGAAAAGACCTTGTTAAGGGGTGCCAGAAGCACCATGTCTGTCGGGAATCACCAAACCACAATAGTTACTACAGTATCACTTTCCTGCTTCATTCCCTTTCTCCTCAAGTCAAAGACCTGTGTTCTGAGGAAACTGGGGTATCAGAAGCCTCACTGACATCATTATAGCTTTCTGAAATGCCCCCTTCCTTTTTCTTATTAGCAAATGGAGCCACCTTCTTTGAGCTGACCTCCAAAATTTAGGTCAATCACACCAACAAAAATAATTTTTTTTTAAATATATTTTTACTTATTTATTTTTATTTTTGACAGAGAGAGAGAGAGAGAGAGAGAGATACAGAGACAGAGAGAGAACTGAACTGGGGGAGCTCCCAGTTCAGCATATAGGTCCACACGGGCTGGGGCCGGAATTCGATCCCCTGTCCCCGGCGCTGCAAAGTGAGCTCTTAACCCACTGAGCCATCCCGGCTTTCCCCAAAATAATTTTGAATCCACCCTTCAAGGGGGCTCCAAGGCAAGAACTTACTTTGCCTTTCCAAGTAAACCCGCTGAAGTCACACCTCAAACAATGCCTATCAACCAAGCATTTGTTCCCCTTGGATATCGCCACCAGTCATTTGACCTAATTTCTCCCAGTGTCTGGTGGGAAACTCTAGGTCCAAGCCAAGCTGCTTCAAAACCCAGCTTTGACCATATGCTCACTTGCACAGCTGCCATTTTCCTTTTCCCTGTGCTTTTCTCTCCTGGGGAGTTGTACCTCCAGCCTCCACCATCTTGTTTGGGAGCTCTTTTCCTTCTGGTTCCCATGGGAGACAGGTGCACCTTCCTAGGCTCGAGTTGCCCTCAGGAGTCTGGCTACATTCCACCACGGTGCTGGGGTCTCTCAGCATGATGGTCAATCAGCATGCTGGCCTCTTCTGGACCCCGGCACCACTGTGATAGTCAAAGGAGAAAGAGGTGCAACCTCGCCCTCTCTCCAGCCTCAGCTGTGGAACCAAACACAGGGGGATGGGGACACATGTCTTCATTTATTCAACGAATGTTTATAAAATAATTCCTGTATGCCATCCACCTTCAGGTATCATGAGATCAGTTATCCTAAGGGTATTTTGAGGTAGCGTCTTTCCTCATCTTGAATTCTAGGAACAATGGAGGAAAATTACCCAGCGATCATGACACTGGTCAGTTTCTGTTTCCTGTTAGATATGTAATAGCAGGAACACGAACCATTGTCACGTGTCACAGTCCCGACAGCAGCAGCTCTAACAGGCATCACAGCCATTAGCTCACAGCAGCCCATTGTCCCTGAGGGGGACCTCAGGGACCTGTTCAGCTCCTAAAGCCTGATCACAGAGGGGCAGAAGCCTGAATTCATCCACAGCCCAGGAACTGCTGACAAATCATAGTCTTTGGTCACCAAGAACTCCTCAGGGAATGACAATCTTCACCCTTGATCCTGGGAAGAGCAGACTTGTGTGTGAGCGGCTGTGCATGGGGCTGAGGCTACGTCCCCTTGTGATGAGGATGGGGGCTATGTTGGTACTGAAGCTGAGAAACATACAATGCCATTGGCTCCCTACTCGGGCAGCAAGGCAGGTGGTTTTGCTTCTCTCCTCCAACTGCTTCACACCTTCCAGGACACCTAATGCCCACCCCGGTGTTAGGTTTCTCTTCAAAGCTACTTTTGCAGTTAAGTGCTTGACTCTGTACTGCCTTAGGCACAGCCTGGTGAAGAGCCAACGATCAGGAAGTAACATCAGAAAAGTGAAACTTGGCAGGTGATACGGTTAATAGTTTCCTCACCTGCAGTTTCAGGAATAACTCAAGACAAACAGATCAGGCACCAAAAATAAACCTCTGCCCACAACCATGTATGCAAGACACGGGCTTTATTTTCTCTTCCGGGAGTGACTTCACCACTCTGTGTGAATGTTATCTCCCGCCATTGTCTCCACTTATGCCACCACTCCTTTACTTGAGTCACCAACACACGCATCACCTCCTCATACCTGTGGAGTTCCCAGAGGGACACAGGAGAAATGATGCCTATTGACACCATCAAACTTGCCAACCCCGCAGCCCCAAGAGGACTGTGACAACTCCTGGACATTTCCCACCAGATGCGGTTCCAGGAGAGAGAAATAACTTGCTAAGAGTTCTCTGACTGCAGTGGTACCAGAGAAATCCACTGAGGGCCCCAGGGTTCAGAATGAGGGAAGCCCCACCGCAGTGCCGTTCCCGTGCTTTCTGTCCCTGAATGCAGGCTCCTCCTTTGAGAGAACATCTCAAAAACTATTTTAGGTGATACCACACACACATCTTCTGACAGCAGTCTTGTCCCTGCAAGGGGTCAACAGCCATCACAACTCACTCTGACATCATCACAGAAAAGGAGACATGAAGAAAGTGGACAGAAATATCCTGATATCATATCATTTACCCCTGAAAATGTGCCAGACTTGTCCCCAGAGTCAGACCACTGTCCGAGTGGCAGGCCAAGAACTCTGGGCAGGTCAGTCACCATTTCTCCATCTCTTGCCTCAGCTCTCTTGAGGTAGCATTAGACGAGCCCAGCTGTGGACTGGCCATTCACTCAATGACAGTCCCACAGCTGAGCAAGAGCTCATACTTGCCAAGTCTTTATTCTTTTTTTTTTTTCTAAAGTCTTTATTCTTACCTTTGAGTCCCAGCCCTGTCACTTACAAATTGTGTAATGTTGGGCAAGTCACTTAGCCTTTCCAAATCCCAGTTTTCTTATTTATTAACCAAGAGGAACTATAAAAAATTATGTAAATATGTCGTATCAACATTTTTATTATTTATAGGGTCAACATGTGCCTAGTGAGAGAAGTACAAAAGAAATTCCTGTTCTCCAGTGTGTGGGTCAATTAATCATAAATCAGTTGACACTCAAAAACTCAAAGTAAAGACAATGTCTCCCACAGAAACCACCTTGGTAATGGTCATTCCTTTCTCCAGAAACCATTCTGCAGTGCAGACAGACCTATTGGCAACACGCTTGAACACTCTGCTCAGCCAGAAGCAGAGGAAGGTCAGCCAGCACCAAATTGCCTCCCTCTATGGACACAAGCGTCAGGATCTGATTTCCTCATCACAATTGTGAGAGGATAACAAGAACAATCCAGTCACCAGTCTCCATGGCTCTGATAAAATAGACCTATGCCCTTAGGATCCAAGCAGCTGCCTTCCAAGGCAGGGCGTACAGGCTTTTCTTTTTCTTTTTCCTCTTCCTCTTCCTCTTCTTCTTATTCTTCTTCTCTCTTTCTCTCCTTTCTTAACCCCGAAGGAGGGTTTCAAGATTGTATATGTATTACTGGGAAACAAAATCACAAGGCAAAAAAGATTGGGAGGTGTTGATCTAGAAACCATTTGTTAATGACTATTCATTTCCCTATTGTAAAATTCTTTGTGATCTAAAAAATTGATTTTTAAAAGCCCAAAGTTTGTTCAAAGAAATCCATTAGTCACAAATTATTATCCCTCCTGCCTTTCTCTCAGGAGAATGTACCTAATAAGATACAATTTTCATGAGTTTGCCAGATAATTCCCACTTGGGCAATCCATCTATCCTCTGGCGTAGTGATCATGTTTCTTACTCAGCTGTTTTGCCAAATAGAATTGTTACTGCTGTTCTATTTGATTTGTCCCTTAGATCCAAAGAATCCTAAACATTTACTGTTATTTTGTTTATTCCAAGGCCTAAGATTATACCCTGGGAAGCCAGGATGGCTCAGTGGGTTAAACGCTCACTTTGAAGCCCCAGGGACCGAGGATCGAATCCCGGCCCTGGCCTGTGTGGACCCATATGCTGAACTGGGGAGTGCCCCCAGTTCAGTTCTCACCGGGGTGAGAGCCCGGCCCAGTTCCTGCCCTGTGCAGCCCCATGCCCACCTGTGGAATGAAACTATGTGGAAAAACCAATGATGTGCAACTATGGAGACTGTTCTGGGCCCTTCCCCTTCTCTGTCTCTGTATCTCTCTCTCTAGCTCTCTCTCTCAGTCAAAAACAATAAAAATAAATCTTTAAAAAAAATAAAAGGCTTATACCCCTAATTCCACAAGGCAAATAAATGTCACTTATACAAGAAATAGAAAATATGGGTGACTCACTTCAAAATCCTCCCCACATGGGGAGAAAATAAAGCACTTCAAAGTGTATATAGTATAGTGTAGCAGGCCAATAGCATCAATTATGTGCTATACAGGCAGTCCTCACTTAATGACCGAATTCCCATTCCTACAGCTGGGTCATTAAGTGAATTGGTCGATAAGCGAGGAACTTAGAGGCATATGTTTTGTGGTGTGTTGTGGCACCATAGGGTACGTATTTTTCAATAAATATCACATAACACCACACTTACAAATGAATACGTAATGCTGCATGATTGTGAACACTTTGTGTAGTGACTACGAACTGGGAGAATGAGACAGATTGGGTAAGGGGCTTCCTGGGACTCACAGAGACTGAGAAAGGGGGTTCCCCACACTGGAGAACTGGTCGTAAGACAGAGAGCTCTTTAAACAGGTAGGTGAGGACTGGCTGTATTTAAATCTTTGACCTGATTGCATTAAAAGATTGTTTAAAAGAGGGAAACTTCCCCAAAACAGTGAGAATGACATATAAAAGTGAGTGCTTTTACTGTCCTTTTCCTTTCTGAGCAGTTTATTTGAGATGATAATCAAATGAGTTCATTGATTCTCTAGACATTTTATTGTTAATACATTTCATATAATTTATGACTTATTTTAGACTCATACTCATATTCTTTAAGTAGGCTGACCAGATATAATGAGACATAAAACAATGGTACTGTCTCATTTCAAATGGTACATATATGTGTGGTCAGCCCAGTTTGTTGTTTTTTTTTTTGTTTTTTTTATTGTTAAATTCAATGGGGTGACATTGGTTGGTAACAATTAGATAGTTTCCGGATGTACAAGTCCACATCACATCACCCATGCATCGCATTATGGGCCCACCACCCAGAATCAGCTCCCCCTCCATCACCATATATCCGGTGTCCACTCCCCCCTCCCCCCACAACTCTCCCGCCCCGCTCCTCCCCCCTCTCCAGGTAACCACCAAACTATTGAGTGTGTCCATAATGTCAGCCCAGTTTTACTGGGCTAAATCAAAGACGTTAAGTCTTTTGGGGGGGAGGAGGGCTATCTGGTATCTTAGTTGTACCTAACTTTACATACTTCATTTGAGCTTTCTTACTCATACTTAAATAATCTTTCTAAAAATACTTGTAAAAATGTAAATGTTGGACACTCACTGATAGGTACCAATATCTCTAATAGAAAAGGTTAATTCAGACAAATTTAGATTAAACTGACACAAGAAAAGCAAATGGTTTTTCTATCTCCAGTTCGTTATGGGTCTATTACATCTATTTGAAAGTGCCTGGATTTATATCAACTATACTCTTTTTTATTTTTTTTAAGATTTATTTTATTATTTGAGAGGGAAAAAGAGGCCAAGAGAGAGACCAAGACAGAGAAGGGGGAGGGCCCAGAGCAGTCTCCACAGTTGTACATCATTAGCTTTGATATAGTTTCATTCCATACAGGTGGCTGTGGGGCCGTGCAGAGCAGGAACTGAACTAGGGGCCTCCTGGATGGGAAGCTTGCCCCAGTTCAGCATATGAAACTGCACGGGCCTGGGCCAGGACTCAAAACCCAGACCTCATGGCTGCAAGGCAATCACTCAACCTGTTGAAGTATCCCAGCATCCCCTATATCTACTGCACTTTTGAGAACCCTCCAAATGTTTCTAGATCTTAGCAGTTGCACAAATTTTACTCCAAGAGACTTAATATAATTATGCCTATCACAATTCAAATAACATTAAAAAAAATGTAAAATGATAAATTTAAAGGAAAAATGACTCCCATCCACCTCCTCTTTCATTCAATGTCAGTTCTCACATATTTCAACCATGAGTACAATTGCATTAAAAAAGATGAGGAAGTTTGTGAAGAGAGGACTTGTTTTCTCCTAAGGAAACATACAGAGTGCAGTTCTCTTTGATTCATGCAGGTGAGATAATAGTGGCAAGAACAGAAGCAGTGAGAATGAGAAGAAAATGGAGTTTGGAAAGGGAAAAATAAGTCATTAGACAGATGATGAGGCAAAAAAGACAGTAAAGCCACAGGATAAAAATGAGTGCAGTGGAAAGATACATTCAAGGACCCATGTGGCCCACCAACACACCCAAAGCCTTCTCATAGGTCTCCAGCCATGTGTAATCCATTCCAGGAGGCGAGGCTTTATGGAGAAGCACGAAGCTGGTGTTGATCTCCCGATGTGGGAGATCCTTCTGATGGGAAGGATCAAGTATTTTTTGGATAGTACCGTGGCACAGTACTGCTCAAGCCGTGCAGATGCTCGGTGAGAGAGGAGGCATCATTGAGACAAGAACGAACGACATTGGCTTGGGGCAGTTTCATGTGTCCTGCTGGGTGGTAAGTGGCCATGTGTCAGCCCAGGCTGTCTTCCACTTCGCCCTGACCTCAGTCCTCCACCTCTGGCTCTGGTGCCTCCTGAGCTTGGCTCTCCCCACGTAGGACGAGCTCAGGTCGGTTCCCATGACTCACTGTGCCCCATTTCTAGCTCTGGCCCTCCTGCCCCCTGGTTCTGGCTCTGTCTGGCACAGGCATTTTCCAAAGCCATCTCTGCTAAAAGTAGGTGATATGAGAAACTCTCCTTCTTTGTCCCCATAGCAGAAGATCAATCCAGCAGTGGTGTGATGAAAGCTAGGAGTCAAGGTGGCGAATGGAAGAATCAGGAGGAACAGTCAAGAAGTGGCGCAGTAGTTAGGTGAATGAGGGTAACACAGCAAAGTGAACAAGAATCCCTGATGGGAGAAATATTGTAGAGCAGGGATGACCAACTGGTAGCCCGCAGGCTGCATGCGGCCCCCGAGGTATTATTTTGTGGCCCATGATGCTCTGAAATAAAATAAAAATGAAAAAAATTGTTATGAAGAAAATAGCGCTTAGGGGGGATGGAGGCAATACCGCACACACAATTCCCTCGTTAACCCTGTAACTACTGAAGACGAGTATACACGTGGCCCAGTGCCTTTCCTGGGGGCCTGGGGGCGTGTATAAACGCGCTGACTCAGTTCCCGCGACATTTGTAAATGTGATGTGGCCCGCGTGAATCTTGCCTGTTGCACCAAATGGCCCGTGTTTTAATTAAGTTTGACACCCCTGTTGTAGAGGAATAAAAATGGCTGCCAAACTATGATGTTGGGGACAAGGAAGAGGAAGGAATCAAAGATAACTCAGGGGATTCTGGGCTGAATATTTGGGGGACTGACCTTAAAATTAATGTAAAGAAAGAACATTGAAAAAACTGTTTGAGGAAAGGTTGCATTTGACAGGCCAGCCAGGAAATCACTAGAAAGGTGAGTCTGGGCACGGCTGTGAAGTCTGGGTAGAATTGCAGATTTGTAAGGCATGAAAGTAGATGCAATTGAGTCAGAGAGAAAATGTAGGAGAGGGAAAGGACTGGAGATGACACAGAGAAGGTTGACTTCTTCTGGGAGCTGAGAAGAGAAGCAGCAAAGGGAACAGAAGGAATAAGGAAAGTATTGGCAAAGAATCATTCCGCTTCAAGGAGGGCAATACCGTGCAAGTATAAAAGGGACACTGTTCAAGGAGAGCATATTGAGGTAGATAATAAATATTTGTTGAATGAATGAGTGAAAGCATGGTACCCATTTTACAGAGACTAATGAAGAATGAGATGAAAATTGCTTGTGGTGATTAGGAAGGAGTTTTTTGGTAACTTTGGAGGAAAGTTTCCAGTGAGGTGATTTAGGTGGAGGGCAGAGTGTGAGCAGTAGATGATGAAAAAGATGTGAAAAGTACACACCCCTCTTTCAGGATGCTCATAGGTGAAACAAAAGGTGGAAATAAGGAGGACATAAGATAGATGAAAGACTTTTATTTTAGGTCAAGTGAAACCTAAGTGTGATTGTCAGTGGAAAAGAGGGAGTAAGGCCGAAAGAGACTCTTGAACAGACAAGCCAGGGATTAAGTCATCTGAGGAAGGAGGACGGGGACAGACAGGCTGTGTGTGTGTGTGTGTGTGTGTGTGTGTGTGTGTGTGTGTGTGTGTCAGTAGGATGATTTTAGCTTACAAAAAAATTTAAGAGCAGGTACTATCATTTTAGTTTAAGGGCAGTCTTTCTTAAAATGTGGCCCATACAGCACCTGCATCAGAATCATCCTGGGCATGTGTTAAAATGCAGATTCCTCGGGGAAGCCAGGATGGCTCAGCAGGTTAAGCATTAGCTTTGCAGCCTTGGGGACTGAGGATCGAATCTGGCCCCAGCCTATGGGGACCCACATGCTGAATTGGGGTGTGCTTCCCATGTGGGATGCTCCCAGTTTGGTTCTCGCCCCCTGGTTCAGGCCCTGGCTCTAGGAGGTGTGCCTCCCATGCAGGAGGCTCCCAACCCAGTTCCCACCCTGCACGACCCCCACCCACCTGTGTGGAATAAAACCATGTCGAAATGTACAACCATGATGATGTACAACTATGGAGACTGCTCTGGGTCTTCCCCTTTTTCTCTGTCTCTCTCTGTCTCTGTCTGTCTCTCTATGTCAAAAACAATAAAATAAATCTTTTTAAAAATGCAGATTCCTGGACTCCACCTCATACATAGGAATTTGGATTCTGGTCATGAACCCCAGAACACATTTTTACAAGCTCCCCCAGGAATCCAGATGCACCCTATCTTTTAAGAACTCGGTAGCCCTCCCCTCTCACCAGGATTTCGTTTTTTAAAAGATTTATTTTATTGATTTTTTACAGAGAGAAACAGAGACAGAGAGAGACAGAGAGAAGGGGGAGGGCCCAGAGCAGTTGCCATAGTTGGCAGCATTAGTTTTCCATATAGTTTCATTCCACAGGTGGGCACAAGGCTGCGCAGGGCAGGAACTGGGCCGGACGCCTCTCACATAGGCCCCGGCAAGAACTGAACCGAGGGCACACCCCAGCTCAGCATGTCGGTCTGCATGGGCTGGATTTCGATCCCTGGTCCCTGGGGCCTCAAAGCGAGCACTTAACCTGCTGAGCCATCCCAGCTTCCCCTTACCAGGATTTCTTGCCGAAGGATAACATACTCAAGTTTATAAGGCTGGGTTATGTGCAAACTGTTTTCTTAAATAGCTAAATAACCTGCGGAAGCAGTGGTTTAAGATTTATTGTTTAAAAGGTGGTGAAAGACAAATACAATGCTGTAGTTTTTATGTAACTACTGCTAATCTCTTCCTTCTAGCAACAAGCCCAACAGATTTAGAGACTTGTTAAGGCAGCAACTGCTTCCTTCCCTACACAATAAAACTATGTTGTCATGTCATCGACATGAAGGGGCTCACCTCCCTATTTGCTGGAGCCGGAGACTCCAATCAATCCAGCCAATGACTAATGACAGTTCTTTAAATAGATTCAAAAAGAGAGTGATGCTGGGATAGATCCGCAGGTTGAACGCTTGCCTTGCAACCACAGGTGGGAGATCCAGTCCCCCCACCCTCTTCCTCGCCCAGCCCATCCCGCTCTGGCCCTGACCCAAGCAGACTGTATGCTGAGCTGTGGCATAACTGGTAACCACCAGATGCCCAGCATTTCCCCATATCCACCTGTGGGGAACGAAACCATGTCACAAGTAATGATGTGCAACTATGGGGACTGCTCTGGGCCCTCCCACCTTCTCTCTCTTTCTCTCCTCACTCCTCTCAAATAATAAAATACATCTTTAACCAAAAAGATTCAAAAGGAGGACACAGCCCTATTTGACAATATTTAAAATTGGTACTATCAAGCAAATATATTTTCAAAAGGAGAGGGTATTGGGAAACAGATACACTCTCACATATTGCTAATGTGACTGTAAATTGATAATGACTTTTCTGTAAAGAAATTTAACAGTATGTATTAATGACATGAAAATTTTAATAACAGCTTTAACCAGTAATCCACTTAGAGATATTTATGTTAAGGAAATGAGTTGAAATAATAAAAACAAAATAGGATATTATTATACACAAAGATAGACATCAAAACTTTATTTATAATAGCAACACATTAAAAATAGCCTAAGTGGTCAATAGTTAAGTTAATTATGGGCTATTCCTATGATGGAATATCATTTAATGTATACAGGTGGTGTCTGGTATCCCATAAGGATCATGGATACACACACACACAATCATACATAGATACTAGCAGCACACGGAACAAGCATAAATTAAGATTTAGTAAGGGATAGACTACAAGCAAAGAAGCAGTGAAGCTCACTCCCTGAGCTCCCATTATGTCAGACAGGAGGTGGTATTAGTAGCTGGACACACTGAAGGAAGTGTTCCAGGAGAGACACCTGCCTCTGTGGTGATGCTATGATATCTACAGGGAAATGGGAATGGTCACAATGACAGGTTTCAGATTGAGGGAGTGCCTTTATTGAGAAAGGGGTCCCCCAGAGCTCAGCAACAACCTAAGATCTTGCTGTTGAGCTGAACTGGCCCAGTCCCACCCCCGCCCGAGACGTCTCCTCTAAGAGAGGGAAGAGAACTACCAAGATATAAGTTTTGTCTATCTCCAGACCATGTTTACAAAGGATAAAAAACATGAAGTTAGGCTTACGATAGTAGGTAAAGTTAAAAAACAGGAATTAAATTATATATACTGGGTACATTAGACTACATATCTTTTTAAACACAGAAAAAAATCCTGGAATAACACGTAACAATGTGGTTGTCTGGGTAGTGAGATTATGAGTTTTGGGTCTTTCAATAATCTTTTTTTTTCCAATTTTTATTTAATGAGTATGCCTTATTTTATGTATTACATGGTATATAACCCTTTTAATATGCTGCTGAATTTGATGTGCCGCTATTTTTTTAGATTTATTTTATTGTTTGAGAGAAGGTGAAAGAAAGAGAGAGAGAAGGTGGGAGGGTCCTGAGTAGTCTCCATAGTTGTACATCATTCGTTGTTACATGGTTTTATTCCACACAGGTGGATGTGGGGCTGCACTGGATGGGAACCCAACCAGGGGCCTCCTGTGTGGGAGGCGAGAACCTTCATCACCATGCTATCCCAGCATTTACCAGTTGCACCATAGTTCAGCATATGGGGTTTGCATGGGCCGAGGCCAGGAATCAAACCTGGTACCTTGAGATTGTTCGACAAGCACTCAACTGCTGAGCTACCCCGGCATCTCCTGATTTGCTACTATTTTGTTGAGGATTTTTGCATTAATGTTCATAAGGAATATTGGTCATAGTGGATATAGGTTTTTTATTTTCTTGTAGTGTCTTCATCTGGATTTGTTATCAGGGTAATGCTGCCCTTAAAAAAATGAATTAGGAAGTGTTTCATCCTCTTCAATTTATTGGAAAAGTAATTGGTGTTAGTCTTTCAAATGTTTGGTAGAATTTGCCAGTGAAGCCAGCAGGTCCAGGGCTTAACTTTGTTGGGAGATTTTTGGTTGATTTAATCTCCTTACAAGTTATAGCTTCATTCAAATTTTCTACTTCATGGTTTAGTCTTGATAGGTTTGTGCTTCTAAGAAACATGTTGACCTTTTCACTAGGTTACCTAATTTGTTGGTGTATAATTGTTCATAGTACCCTCTTACAATTCTTTTTTTATTTCTGCAGAATTTGTACTGTCTCCACTTTCTCTTCTGATGTCAGTAATTTCATTTCAAAGAGCTAATTTTTGGTTTCATTGATTTTTCTATTCTCTATTTCATTTATTGCTACTCTAATCTTTTTTATTTTCTTCCTTCTGCTAGCTTTGGGTTTAGTTTGTTCTTTTTCTAGTTCCTTAAGTCTTAAAGTCATGTTCACCCCTAATATTCTTTATTTCTGTTCTCTCCCTCCCTCTCTTTCTTCCTCCCTCCCTCCTTCCTTCTTTTTTCCTTCCTTCTTTCTTAACTAATCTTGCTAGGGGATTTTCTCCTTTATCTTCAAAGAACCAACTTTTGGACTTATTAATTTTATTTTCAATTCTTTCTATATCATTAAGTTCTGTCCTTTTCATTTTAATATCCTTCATCAGTTATTTTTTCTTATTTTGTCTTGATGTTTCTACTTCATCTTTTCACTGAGGATTCCAGCTTTATGCAGATAATATTCAATTTATAGTGTCCTGATTTAAGATCATGTGTCTTTTCCCCATGCAGCCTTTAAAACCCCAAACACTAGGGGAAGCTGGGATGGCTCAGTGGGTTAAGCGCTCACTTTGCAGCACTGGGGACCGAGGATCGAATCCCGGCCCCGGCCCGTGCGGAACCATATGCTGAACTGGGAGCTCCCCCGGTTCAGTTCTCTCTCTGTCTCTCTCTCTCTCTGTCAAAATAAATAAGTAAATAAATAAATATTAAAAATATATATATATTAAAACCCCAAACACTAGATTTCTGAAATCTGCAAATTCCACCAGAGCATTCACTACCATCTTAGTTTTTAACTCCTTCACTCTGTAGTGTTTCCTTTTCTTTCTTCTGATCTCAGCTCTGCATTTGGAAAACATTTAGTACACACAATCTGGCATTTGCCGATTTTGTAATTAAAGGCTTATCTCTTCTGCTAAATTGATAAAAATGGAGCTGTATTACTTTTATAAACACACAAAAATCTTTACTTAAAAAAGTTGGATTATGCTGTCATGAAACTTTTACTGCTGGTATTAATTTTATTTATTTATTTATTTTTAAAGATTTATTTATTGTTTTTGACAGAGACAGAGAGATACAGAGACAGAGACAGAGAGAAAGGGGAGGGCCCAGAATAGTCTCCATAGTTGCACATCATCGGTTTTTCCACATAGTTTTATTCCACAGGTGGGCACAGGGCTGCACAGGGCAGAAACTGAGCTGGGGTCTTGCCCTGGTGAGAACTGAACTGGGGGCACTCCCCAGTTCAGCATATGGGTCAGCACAGCCGGGGCTAGGATTCGATCCTTGGTCCCCGGGGCTACAAAGTGAGCGCCTAACCCACTGAGCCATCCCGGCTTCCCTGGTATTAATTTTATTTTTTTAATATTATTATATTTTATTGTTAAATTTAATGGGGTGACATTGGTTGGTAACAATCAGACAGTTTCCCAATGGACAACTCCACATCACATCACCCATGCATCCCATTATGTGCCCAG
>PVKE010038445.1:0-15441 GCA_004027555.1 Craseonycteris thonglongyai
GTATAAGACGACCGGGCGTATAAGACGACCCCCTAATTTTACAGTTAAAACATAGGTTTAGGCCTATATTCGCTGTATAAGACTACCCCCCACTTCCGAGGCTGTAGTCTTATACAGCGAATATAGGCCTAAACCTATGTTTTAACTGTAAAATTAGGGGGTCGTCTTATACGCCCGGTCGTCTTATATGCCGGAAAATGCGGTATTTATGTTCACAGTAGCACTATAAATAACAGCCAAGTGGAAATGATCTAAATGTCTACTGACTAATGAATGGATAAAGAGTTGATATATTCATAAAATGGAATTTTACTATTCTGCAATAAAAAGGAAAAAACTAAGGATATACTCAACAACCTAGATGAAGCTCAAATGAATTACACTGAGTGCAAAAAGCTAATTTCAAAAGGATTCATACTGTATATTTCAGTTATATAACATTCATGCAATAACAGAGGTGATGAAAAAATTATTCTAAAATTAGGGTTATAGCAATAGTTGTAAAACTGTTTTATAACTTTTTAACTATACATTTACCAAAAATCACTGAATTACACACTTAAAGCTGGTGAATTTTACGGCATGTAAATTATGCTGCAAGAAAGCTTTAAAAAAATTAATTTTTTCATCATGGTGAGAGCAAAAAGGTTAACAGAAAACAAAATGTTTGGGTGTGTATATATTATTTTCCTTTCATCTTTTCATTGGTTAACCATTGTAAGGATGAAATGATAATGGTTATTTTTAAAAGTCTCAAATAAACAAGGCTCTAAAGGTACCAGTCTTCTAAGTATCACTTTTGCTTTCAAATGGAACAGCATGACTTTCAAAAGAAAAGTCCTTTTGAAATCCTCCTCATTCTTCAAAAGAGACCATGTTAATACCCTCTTCCTCATGAAAGCCTTCCTGGCTATAAAAGAACCTTTCCTCCAATAAACTTCCATATAGGTCCTCTCACCATTCCTGCAGTGTGCACTTTATGCTCTTGGGTGGTGACTTAATGGACTTTCTCTCTCTTCCATTAGACTACCAGCACCTGAAAGGTTTCATGCTTATACATACTTGTGTACCCCCTTCCTCTCCACTCAATCTTGTGACCAATAATTCCATGCTTGTTCAATTAACATTAAGCAAATTAAATCATACTCATAATTCTGGGAAATGAGGGCAAATCCAGTATATGATCTTACATACTATAAACATAAAATCTTGGGGAAGCCAGGATGGCTCAGTGGGTTAAGCGCTCACTTTGCAGCCCCGGGGACCGAGGATCGAATCCCAGCCCCGGCCCGTGCGGACCCATATGCTGAACTGGGGAGTTCCCCCAGTTCAGTTCTCACTGGGGCAAGACCCTGGCCCAGTTCCTGCCCTGTGCAGCCCCGCCCACCTGTGGAATGAAACTATGTGGAAAAGCCAATGATGTGCAACTATGGAGACTGTTCTGGGCCCTCCCCCTTCTCTCTGTCTCTGTTTCTGTATTTCTCTCTCTCTCTGTCAAAAACAATAAAAATAAATCTTAAACATAAAATCTTGAATGCATCATAAAGTAGCAGAACTAAGTCTCTTCTACTTCAGCTCAATGACTTCGTTTATATAAACATCATATAACCCTACTCAAAAATGTCTTACATCATATTCTCAAGGAAAGGAAAAGAAAAATCATTAAAATATATTAATAATTTGGCAAAATAGGGTTAGAAACCCATCCACCAATCATGCAAGCAAAGCAATCACTTACTTGGGTGCTTCTTTGGCTCTAGGAAAGGTCTGTATTAAAACAAAACAAGAAAATTATACATGAATACACAAAATTACTGTAAAGTATAAATTTAAATGACTCCTACAGTAAGCATGAATTTTCAAAATACATTAAGCTGAGTACATTTTCAAAATACATTAAGCAAAATACATTCAGCTTTATATAAATAAATTATTGATGGGCAAGGAAGAAAGTATGTCACCTCTTAATGATAAATGAAATCCCTGCTTTGTTCTCCAAAATCCATTTCAGAGTTGCAAGATCATAGTTCTCAGGGTGTTTAAAGGCAACTCCTTCTGGAAGCCCCTGCACTACCACAGCTGACTGATCTCGTAGCATCTTCTCATATGGAACAGGCACCACTGTTGATTTGCCTAAAGCTTTCCCTACGGGTGAGGACAGGGATGAAGTGGAAAGAAAATAAACATCATTAAATAATAAGATCAAAAAACTAAACCAGTATCAGTTTATTATGGCTCAATAAATTGCATTCATGCTTTCTTGTAATACCTGATATCAAAACTACTTTGAAATATTATAGGGCCCTACTCACATGTTAGAAATTCTGAATGTGAAAGAGATCTGAAGGGCCAAAATAAAATGTATTTAAGATATTTACATAAAATAAAACCTACACAAAGAAAAGAAACAATGACTGATTTCTTGCACATTCTTTCTTCCCAATGGTCCCAGACTGGTATAACACAATCCTTTCATATACAATTTCAGCCTCAAAACATGGAAGCCTGATATATCCAACTGCTATCATAAACCATCAGGCAATTTTTGGGTAATATTCTCATTGAAAACTTATGAGGTAAACAAAAATCTACACTAACAAATGTCTGTCAGGCTGCTGGTGTGAACCATGCAGTGAGCTCACAAATGCTAGAAATTTCATTTTCCAGAGTTGAATTTTACCTACAACTTCACAGTGCAACCTGGATCCTCCCACTTTGTTTACCACATAATTGAATTAACAAAAAGTAGTCTGTCAGGGAATTGGCACACATGTTAAAAATAACCAGTTCAGTGAAAACGGGATGGCTCAGTGGGTTAAGCGCTCGCCTTGCAGCCTGGGTACTGAGGATTGTATGCTGGCCCCGACCTGTGCAGACCCATATGCTGAACTGGGGTGTGCTTCCCATGCGGGAGGCCCCCCAGTTCGGTTCTTGCCCCCCTCCTGCCACACACACACACCCATTGGGCCCCTGGCTTGATTGAGGGGGCATGCCTCCCATAAAGGAGGTCCCCAGCCCAGTTCCCGCCCTGCGCAGCCCCCACCCACCTGTGATGGAAAAAAAACATGTCGAAAACTGATGATGCACAACTATAAAGACTGCTCTGGGCCCTCCCCCTCCTCTCTCTCTCTCTCTCTCTCTCTCTCTCTCTCTCTCTCTCTCTCAAAAACAATAAAATAAATCTTTTTAAAAAAATAAACTCTTTTTGAGTGATTATGCTATGCTGATGCAGGTTCTCTGGAGGGGATACTGATAGTGAAGAGGTAAGTGTTAAGTGGGAAATATCTGTACCTTCCTCTTAAATTTGCTGTGAATCTAAATCTGCTCTTCAAAACAACAAAACCCCAGATCTAATACCTATATTTCTGGGTTCCTTCAAACTGAAAATAGAAAGTAAGGTTTTTCCTAATGTTAACCCAATTATTTGGAAATTAAATATCATACAACACACTTTCATAAACTAAATGGATTAATCTACCCTTTAAAAAACACAATTTATATCTTTTAGAAAATTCGAGTATATAATTTACCATAACAAAAGCAGAAATAATCCTCAACTGTTTTTCTGAGTGTTTCAATCTCTACAGCATCTACACTCATCCGATTCGCCTGGGTTGTAGATTTCATTTTATGCATCTCTGCAGCCTTTTCTTCTTCTTCAACACCTACAAAATAGTATCTGGCTTTTAGTAAGAATAGTTTTTCCTATCTTCTAACATCTATGATGTATTATATAAAGACAGAAAGGGGGGGTGGTTAAAATAAAAGCATAAAAGGCATAAATGACTTGAATAAAAATAACAAGTAATGGTGATCATCTCTGAAATAAGCATAGCTATAACTAAAAATTCTACAAATTACCAGTAGCTACTAGTTTTAAAAAGAAAAGGTACCTTAAGAATAATATATCAGCTACAAACTTAAATACCAGAAGATTATCACCACAAAAAATATTCTAGGCTTGCAAAGTCCAACACAATAGCCACTATGTATCTATAGCTACTTAGCACTTGAAATATGATAGTATAAATTAAAACGTGTTTTAAGTTTGCAATATACATCAAATCTTAAAGACTTAGTACAAAAAAAAAAAAGCAAAATCTCACATTAACAATTTTTATTACGTATTAATATTTTAGATGGGGGAAGCCGGGATGGCTCGGTGGGTTAGGCTCTTGCTTTGCAGCCCCGAGGACTGAGGATCGAATCCTAGCCCCGGCCCGTGTGGGCCCATATGCTGAACTGGGGTGTAGCCCCCAGTTCGGTTCTCACCGGGGTGAGACCCCGGCCCAGTTCCTGCCCTGTGCAGCCCCATGCCCACCTGTGGAATGAAACTATGTGGAAAAACCAATGATGTGCAACTATGAAGGCTGTTCTGGGCCCTCCCCCTTCTCTCTGTCTCTGTATCTCTCTGTCAAAAACAATCAAAATAAATCTTTAAAAAATATATATTTTAGATGTATCAGGTTAAAATATAACCACTAAAATGAATTTCATTTCTTTCTCCCTACTTTTTATCAATGTCATAAACTAGAAAATTTTGAACGGTATGAGTGATTCACATTATTTCGACTGCATAGTGCTTTTATAAACCTTGGAAAAGAGCTTAGAATTCTCCCCCAAAATTTCTAAAACTGACTTACAAATCTATTCAATAGGCTTCAGAAGACCACTATTGATCCCTATCTGTAAAATAATTTCTAGAAATACTAGGTACTTAAGAATTCTGGGGCGGGGGGGGGGAGCCGGGATGGCTCAGTGGGTTGGGCACTTGCTTTGCAGCGCCGGGGACCGAGGATCGAGTCCCGGCCCTGGCCCGTGCGGACCCATGTGCTGAGCTGGGAGCTCCCCCAGTTCGGTTCTCTCTCTGTCTCTGTATCTCTCTCCCTCTCTCTCTGTCAAAAAAAATAAATAAATAAAAAATAAAATAAAATAAATAAAAAGGCATTAGCTGATCTTTAGGCCAGTGAAGCCCTACTTAGGGGTGGTTCATTTAAAAAAAAAAAAGAATTCTGGGGAAGCTGGGATGGTTCAGCGGGTTGAGCACTCGCATTTCAGCCCCAGGGTCCAAGGATCAAGTCTGAGTCCCAGTCCCAGCCCCAGACCGTGCAGACCTATGTGCTGGGTTGGGATGTGCTTCCCACCCTGGTTCAGTTCTGGCTGCGGTGAACTTCCCATGTGGGAGGTCCCCAGTTCCACTTCTGCCAGGGGTGGGCCTCTAATGTGGGAGGTCCCTGGTTTTCGGGGGTGCACTTTCCATGCGGGAGGTCTCCCGCCTGGTTCCCGCCCTGTGTGGCCCTGCACCCACCTGTGGAATGAAACTACGTCGAAAACTAATGATGTGCAACTATGGAGACTGCTCTGGGCCCTCCCCCTTCTCTCTGTCTCTTTGTCAAAAACAATAAAAATACATCTTTAAAGGATTCTATCCAAGCACCCAGCACAGTCAGTTTTATTTGTAAAACATGGAAATGAATAATTACTTCTCTTAAAAAACAAAAGAATTCTATCCACAGTTTATTCTCCGTGGCATCAAATTATTGGTAATAAAAAGAAAGTATGAATATTAACAGGCAGGGACTATAATTTGCAACTGAGGACAATCCCCTAATGCTTAGTTCTAACCACAGGAGAATCACATAAGCAAAACAGGAATATAAACCTAGCTGCCAGTGGGATAGGACAGATGGCAGCTGATAAAAACATAATCAAAGCAGCATTATTAGCATAAACTTAAATACAAACATAAAGTGTTAAACATTCTCAAAACGGGGATGCTGAGATAGCTCAGCAGTTGAATGTTTGCCTTGCAATTGTGGGGTTAGGGGTTTGATTCCCAGTCCCAGCTCATGCAGACCTCATATACTGAACCATGGCGCAGCTGGGGGCTGCCAAATGGCTCAGTGGTGAAGGTTCTCGTCTCCCATGTGGGAGGGCCCCCAGTTTGATTCCCTCCACCTGTGTGGAGTGAAACCACATCACAGCTAATGATGTACAACTGTGGAGACTGCTCTGGGCCCTCCCCTTCTCTCTCTTTCTCTCAAAAAATGAAATAAATCTTTCTAAAAAATAATAATAATAATAATACAATACTTACAGTATTTCACAAAATCTTTCTGAAAATCCTTTCTGGTGTTAACAAAAGCACGTCCTCTCTCAGTTCCAACGACAAACACGTCTGTTTCATACACTGCAATGCAGGCCACTTCTGCCTTGGACTTGGCTAGTTCTTTACACTGAAATAGAAATCAAACCTATGTCACATACAGATGTAATTTGAAAGCACTGTTTTTACTTGCAGGATAAATAAAAGATCTTATCACTTAAACTGTCTTAATACATAACCTAGAAACAAATGAAGTTCCTAGTTTCTGACCTTAAATTATCATATACAAAAAAATGAACCTCTGCTTTTTTTAAAGTACCTCTCTTACTAAATAGTTTTTAACCCTGATTTTAAACAGAAGAAAAGAGAATTTGTAAGAAAAAGGGCAGAAATCCCTTGTAATCTATTTTAGGTCAAATTCCCAAGGAACAGACTAGATTTGCACACAGGCTTAACTGGAGAGTACTCTCAATAACAACACCTGTGGGATTTGCGGGGCGCAGGATTCAGCAGAGGGAGAATTGAACGGCAGAGCTCCGGAGAGTTGAAAGCTAATGCACCTGCATCAGGAAAGCTCTGGAGCCAGAGTGGCCTTTCCCAAGGAAGGAGAGACACCTTGGACAAGGGTGCATCTAACACACAGCAGCCAGGGGATTAGTGCCATCAGTCCTAAAGGAGTCTGGAAGTATTAGCACAACATCCACTACATAGTCCCACCTCCAGAAGTATCTCCATATGCACACACAATAGGAATCACATTTAAGTGAGTATACTTTTACTAAGTATATTCCTAAGAGATTAAGTATCCTCTAAAATCTTAAGAGTGGGGAAGCCGGGATGGCTCAGTGGGTTAGGCGCTCACTTTCTAGCCCCAGGGACCGAGGATCGAATCCCGGCCCCAGCCTGTGTGGACCCACATGCTGAACTGGGGAGTGCCCCCAGTTCAGTTCTCACCGGGGCAAGACCCCGGCCCAGTTCCTGCCCTGTGCAGCCCTGTGCCCACCTGTGGAATGAAACTATGTGGAAAAACCAGTGATGTGCAACTGTGGAGACTGTTCTGGGCCCTCTCCCTTCTCTCTGTTTCTGACTCTGTATCTCTCTCTCTGTCAAAAACAATAAAAATAAATCTTTAAAAAAAATAAAATAAAATCTTAAGAGTATATATCATTTCCACTTTATGGATATATAATAATTCACTTCATGCTAACATTACTGAAAATGATGGTGATTCCAATTATCACTCCTAAAACTAATATTGAAATAATAATCTGGGAACAAAATATTTATGTGTACCCTGAATGACTTTCTCAGAACAGAATCAGGAACGTGAAGCAAGGGTCAAAAAACTTTGACTTTGAAAGTAAGTAATTTTAAGGGTCTCAAAACCTACTGCAAATTGCTTTCTAAAGAAGGCTCTACCAGTTTACACTCCCCTTTGCACTTCTATAAAAACTAACTCATAATATCCTAGGCATTTAAATGCTATTGTGCAACTTTTCCAGAAAAATTTTAAAAGGGTGCCTAATATAGCCTATAATCAACTGATTGGTATTAAAATGAATGAGTATTGTACCTTAGATATTTTTCAGTAAATTAGCATAGGCTTTGCTTGTTTTTCTACTATGTTAGTAGCATCTCCCCATTGATGTATAAAAGTACCTCACTGATTTTAGGCATACAAAAGCTACTTACAGAATTAAATACACAATTACATACTTGTCTTAAGATGACTATTTTTTATTTTTACTCATGTAGAATTTAACTCAGCACACGATAATGAGATAAAATTTTGTTTATTTTTGATAAATAGCCTATTTTCTCATGGTACTACTTTTTTTTTAAAACAACTGCTTTCCTCCATTATTTTTGATTTGTACAATAACCCCCTCTAACTTCTTCAATGGAAATTACTTGCATAATATTGCTTTAAAATGTTATCTTGGATAAATAATGTTATAACTACTGCAATGATCAGAAATCTTTTGAACTATAATAAAGCCTTAGCAGAGAACTTCTAACCTAGAGGTAAGCCAACAGTTGTTCTCAACAGAAAGAATCACAGTACTATACTTTTGTAACTTTGTATTTATATGAGATGCACTGTGACTGCTCACCTTTAATATTTATTTACCCTGTGATAAATGAGAGTGCAATCATGGTGCAATAACCACACTCTCAATTGGACAACACTGTCACCCAAGGCAGTATATATGAAGCAGCAAGCAAGATTCATGCGCTACCAAGGATTAAAGCAAAGAAATCTATGGGCCAAAGGAAGGATGAAGCAACCAATACACTTGTGTTACACTCGTAATATACAACTGGGAACATGAGGAGAGAGACTCTTACTTCTGCTGGTGAGGAGAAAATAGAAGTTGAGAATAATAAAGTAACTGCCAAAGACGAAAAAACTATAGACATTCTAAGGAAGAAAATAGGACCTATGTTCTTTTATGTAGAAATCAGTAGTAAAATTATTTTAATATCAAGAGTAGAATTTTAATCTCTAAATTGTCATTTAACATTGTAGTCATAAATTTTGGCCGCCTTTTTTGATCACAAGGCAGAAATAAATGACATTCAGAAAATAACAGTAAATAGCCATTAACCATTCTAAAATTCCCTTAAGAGAATTTTTTTTAAAATTATAAATAGTAGGGGAAGCCGGGATGGCTCAGTGGGTTAAGCGCTCACTTTGCAGCGCCGGGGACCAAGGATCAAATCCTGGCCCCGGCCCCGGCCCCGGCCCTGGCCCATGCAGAACCATAGGCTGAACTGGGAGCTCCCCCAGTTCAGTTCTCTCTCTGTCTCTGTATTTCTCACTCTCTCTCTCTCTCTCTGTCAAAGATAAATAAATAAATAAAAATATATTTTAAATTATAAATAGTAAAAAAATAGAATTACCCTAATGGGAAAACAAAAAAGAATCTACAAACTATGTCACATTAAGACCTGTGAGGTTAAATAGTATCTAATACTAGCAAACACTTAAAACAGAAAATATATAGCTTCCTCCTGCTTAGAATAATTTCAATGTCAAAAGATACCTAAGTCTGATGATTTTTAAATCTATGAGCTCAAATACTAGATTTCCAGCTACACATCCATAAAAACATAAAGCAAATTGTATTACCACCATCACAGTAATACAAAAAAGTACAGCAAAAGAATACTTCATATTTTGCTGTAAGTGTGTACAATACAGGTTTTTAAACAAGAAACAGTTAACACTACATATTTAGTAAAAGGTGGCAGACTAAGGACAAATTTGTAATGTATAGCACAAAATAAAAGAGATATAAAATAGTTGAGTATGCTCTTATGGCTCAAAATTATAGTAATGTTCTTTGTACGGATACAATAAAACACCAGCACCATACTACAATATACCAACTCATTCAGTGAAACTTCAAATATTACAATAAATTCAAAGTTAATGCTTGCGAAACAAAGGATTGCCTAAATATTGGTAGATAAAAAGTTTAAATTAAATGTAAATTACTAAACATTTAAATAAAAAAATTGATTTGAAGGGCTTAAATCTGTATTATTCAAGCAAAAAAATTGTTTTTAATAAACCAAAAAACATGTTTTACAAAAACAAGCTCATCTACAAGCCCAATCCCATCTAATCATGGAACGTTTTATAGAGCTGTAGACCGTCTCACCATGGACTCAAGAGCAGACATAAGGAACGTCACTACCATCCTGCTCTCTGAAGACTCCTCATCTTCGACCGGCAAGGTAGACATTGCTACTTGGGCCATGATCCCTGTGCAAGAGTAGTAAGAAGAAAGTGAGTGGTAGAAATCCAGTGTCCTGCTAAATATAAGGTTAAAGCTGTAAGGGTCCTCCACAAACTGCCTAATTTACAGTTTCCTTGCCTAAGGAAAAAATAAGGTTCAGAAACCAAGTATTCTTTGCCCAAAACTCCTACCTTATAAGATAAAAGCATCTTATCCCCTAACTTTCCATCTAGTTTTTATGTCCATAAAATTAGGTCAACCATCACCCCAAAATAAATTATGATGTCCCTCAAAACCAGTTAAAATTTCTCCCAAGGGAAGGGAAGAGGTGATGCACTTCACAACCTAGCAATAGTTCATCATTATTCAACATAGGAAGCAGATGAAAAGTTTCCTTTCTCCCAGGCACATGATTATTATTTTAAAAACTGGGTAAAGCAGACCAAGGTTGGGTGAATAGAATTTCTTCTTTATTACTAAAAAGGAAATAGGTTATAGGACAAGTACCATCTAAGATACCTTTATAATACAGTATATTATCCTCCTTAGAAAACATTTCCTGATACTTTAATATCAGTAAAAAGCCTCAGCTGAATTCCAAGCACTATAAAAATACAACACATAAACATTAAAGTGTTGGCAAGAATGGGAAAAACTGGAACCTGTTAGGCATGTAAAATGGTGCCTTCTACTGTAGAAAGTCATTGGCAGTTCCTTAAAAAATTAAACAGAATTACCATGAGGCAGCAATCCCACTTCTTGGTGTATAGCCAAAAGAATTGCAAGTGGGGACTTAAACAGTATTTGTACACCCGTGTTCATTGCAGCATTATTCACAATAGCCAAAAGATGGGAACAACCCAAATGTCCCTTGTCAGATGAATAAATAAACAAAATGGGATATATATATACAATATAATTCAGTCATAACAAGGAATGAAGTTCTAATACATGCTACAACACAGATGAACCATGAAAATATTATTCTAAATCAGGGCTGTCCAATCTTTTGGCTTCCCTGGGCCACACTGGAAGAACTGTCTTTGCCCACACATTAATAAAGTACACTGAGGAAGCCAGGATTGCTCAATGAGTTAAGCGCTCACTTTGCAGCCCCGGGGACTGAGGATCGAATCCCGGCCCCGGCCCATGTGGACCCATATGCTGAACTGGGGAGTGCCCTCAGTTCAGTTCGCACCGGGGTGAAGACCCCGGCCCAGTTCCTGCCCTGTGCGGCCCCTCGCCCACCTGTGGAATGAAACTATGTGGAAAAATGAATGATGTGCAACTATGGAGACTGTTCTGGGCCCTCCCCCTTCTCTCTGACTCTGTATCTCTCTCTCTCTCTCTCTCTGTCTCTCTCTGTCAAAAATAAATAAATAAATAAAATAATTTTTTTTTAAATAATAAAATAAAATAAAGTACCCTAACACTAATGACAGCTGATGAGTGTTAAAAAAAAAAATCTCATAAAAGTTTACAAATTTGTGTTGGGCTGCACGTAGCCTGCAGGCCATGGGTTGGACAAGCTTGTTCTTAAGTGAAATAAGCCAGACACAAAAGGACAAATATTGTATGACTCCACTCAAATAAGGTAAGCTATTATACAATAGTCAAATTCATTGAGACAGAAAGTAGAATGGTAGTGGTCAGGGTCTAGGGGGAGGGAGTCATGGGGCATTATTGTTTAATTCTCTTACAGAATTTTAGTACAGGATGATGAAAAAGTTCTGGAGACAGTGGTGATGGCTGTACAACAATGAGAATGCACTTAATGTCAGGGAACTGTACATTTAAAAATGGTTAACATGGTTAAATTTTTTTATGAATATTTTATCAAAATTAAAAAGCAAAAATACACCACTATAAAGACACTCTAAGGCAAAACCTAAAGCAAAATTTTAAAAATTCTAATACTAAGAAATTTTCTCCACCAGTAGTATGCTAATTAGATGCCTGTTAAAAGTTATTGTTTTCAATTCAGTTGAATTAATTCTAGTTTTAGTGAGACCAAATAATCACATGAACTTAATATGAAAGGATGATTCAAAAATTAAGGACTGGAGGGAAGGCTGGAATAGCTCAGCAGGTTGAGTGCTTGCCTTTCCACCTTGAACTCTGGTGATCAAATCCCAGTCCCAGTCCCAGTCCCAGCCCATGCAAACCCATATGCTGAACTGCAGCTAAACTGGATGGCAGCAAAGGTTATTGCCTCTGGGAGACCCCAGTTTGGTTCTCACCCCGCGCAGACCCATATCTACATGTGTGGAATGAAACCATGTCACAACTAATGATGTACAACTGTGGAGACTGCTCTGGGCCCTCCTCCTTTCTCTCTCTCTCTCTCTCTAACCTTCTCTCAAACAGTAAAATAAATCTTAAAAAAAAAAAATT
Source organism: Craseonycteris thonglongyai (assembly GCA_004027555.1). NCBI lineage: Eukaryota > Metazoa > Chordata > Mammalia > Chiroptera > Craseonycteridae > Craseonycteris > Craseonycteris thonglongyai. The sequence goes on from PVKE010038445.1 coordinate 12,247, forward strand.
TAAGGACTGGAAACATGAATGGTAATTCTAAAAACACACCTATGTATATAAATAATTTGCTGAATACCTGGGTATGTCCTAACTGAAGCCCCAATATTCCAGAGAACACACAGAGCTGTTAGCATGAAAGTTATTTTAGCTAAAAATGTACCTAAATCTTTTCCCTATTATTAAAGAAGATGATCTGTTTCCTTAATACTAAAAACTGTCATCTAGTTCCCATCTGTTACCATGTGCATTAAATGCTAGGCTAGATTAAAGCATCAACAAGTGAAGTATATATACTGAGGAAATAAGTCAAAACTTGATAATAAAAAATGATAAAAGACACTGACTCATATCTCCATTTACTCTGAACAGAGTAATTTTGTTTATTTTCCAAAACAAGATCTCGATTCTAAATGGAGATAGAATCAGGAAAAGCATCAAGCAAGGGTATGATTAAAATCATAGAAGTTATTTTTCCTAATTCTTTTCTCAGTCAAAATGGACATATTATTTTTCCATAATCAGAACATTCACTTAGAATATACTGTCACTATTTCTGAAAGTTCTTATTTCTTCATATTAATAATTTCACTTTTCCTTTAATTCTCCAGCAAAAATATAAGATGTGTTCTCATTTTAAAAATGATATGATTTGTCACGGTCTTATTACCACTATCAGAGCTAGAATATTACATTAGGACAATTTTCTGCCTACTGCTATTTCCACTTCTCACCTTCAAGTGCCATAAATCTGATGATGTCATTCACACTCAAAGATAAGAAATAAACAGATGCCACACCACAGGGATGCCCCAGGCAATGAGCGGTCCTATTTCATAACCATAACTTTTAAGGAAGCATCACACAGAATTTTTCAAAAGAAAGAACCTTGGAGATGACCCAATCCAATTAAACCTAAGTGGGGAAAGTACATTTTGTTTGGAGCTTTCTGCTCTCTAGAAATGGGTGAATTTGGATTACAACAGAAATTGACTGAACTGTTGTTCTTTGCCAGTACCAAAAGGTCATTTCCCTGGGCAGTCTTCAGTCAAGACTATTCAGGGAACATTCCCACATCTCTCATTCAGTGACAGCTGCCTCTCTCTTGCATTTCCCAGAAGAAACTGCCTCACACAGTGGTGTTAACAACAAACATCAGAGGACACACACACAAGGCCAACCTAGGATGCAAGCTTATGAGCATGAGGAATTGGTCCTCACAGAAACAGCTGCCAAGAAAGCTGGGTGGTGAGTCGCCCAGACCACTAACCAAATCTATGACCCCAGTGGGCTGCACCCAGGCTCCTCCTCCTATGAACTGAAAAGAGACAGTAAATCAGCCACTTGCCATGAACGTTCCTTTCACCTCTGACATTTTATGAGTTCTTATTTTAAATAAGAGTTGAATAGACAAAAAAGAAATGAGCATGCTCTTATTGGTCATCTTTTTAATACTCACAATGACCATGTGAGGGAGAAAAGTAAAAGCAGAAAAGCAAAATGGAAGTATCTAGGGAGCCTAGAAAAAGACCTTTAAAGGAAACAATGTTCCATAAGCCACTGGAACAGGACCAATGCAGTCTTTTTAAAGTTTAACCATGTGTGTGTGTGTCTATGTCACTAGAAATTAACAACAACAACAAAATATCCACAGGATATGATCTATCTATCCTACCTGTCACATCAAAACTCAGAAGTCTCCTAATAAAAGAGGCTGTGCCATGGAACAAGAAATTTAAAGCAACTAAAATGGGACAGTTAGCGCTGTACTCATAAAGAATGCAAATAGGCATGATTGATACTTCTGAACTTCATTATTAATAGTTTTTTGAAACAGAAAGAAAAATGACCAAAATGATCATATAAAGTCCATAAAACATTATATACAAAAAGGATGAACTATCCCTTAAAAAAAGGGAGGGAGGGGGTGTCGGGATAGCTCAGTGATTGAGTGCTGTCTCCTAATTGCAAGGCCCGGAATTCTGTTCCCAGTTTTGGCCCAAGCAAACCCATATGCTGAACTGCAGCACAGCTGGTAACTGCCAGGATACCTCCTCGGTAAAGGTGCTTGCTTCCCATGGGAAGCACCCAGTTCAGTTCCCACCCACCAAGACCCCATTCCACCTGTGTGGAATGAAACCATGTCACAACTAATGATATAAAACCCATATGGAGACTGCTTTGGGCCCTCCCCCTTTCTCTCTCTCTCTCACCTTCTCTCAAACAATAAAATACATATCTTTAAAAAAAAAAAAAATGAATTATCCCTTTGAATTGCTTAAAATATAAAAATGGAAGAAAAATTGAACTGAGACAATTCACAGGGTAAACTCAATAAACAACTTTAGTTTCTGGTCTGGTAACATCATGTACGGTACTTGCTCCCCTCCCCCACTGTGTACCTCTGATGCTGGCTTGGTAAAGTCTGGATGGTGTGGGCAGAAAAGGTCATCACTATATGAAGGCAATCATTCAAGGCAGAAAACCAAAATAGTCAAGGAACAACTGGAAGGGTGTCCCTCTAGAAAATAGCCACTTAAATCTAAATTAATTACAAGTAAATAAAATTTAAAATTTGGTTCCTCAGTAACTAGCCCATTTCAAGTGCTCAGCAGCCATATGTAGCTAGTGGCTACTATACTGAAGATCACAGATAAACACTTTCATCATCACAAAAACTCCTATATTGCTGAACAGATTAAACATCGTTGAGTAAACTTATTTAAATTCTCATGATTCCTTGAGGCACCATAAGCATAGCCATAGTAAACCAAGAGAAAGGAAAACTTCAGGGAACATGAGCCAATACACAAAGGTCCATCTCAACTGTATGTAGCATTCTGCACTGCGGATCCCCAAGGACTACCCGCACAAGAATAGCCCCATGGAACAGGGTAACAAGGTAGATTCCCTGAAAAAAGAAAACATACAAGGAGGATCAAAAAACAAACAAACAAAAAGACGCAATTTACTTATAAAAAACTGTGTATTTATTCTTACATGTTTAAACTTCAGTCACCTTCCAGGTACTCTCCATTTGACACAATACACCTATTGAGACGTTTTTTCCACTGCTCAAAACTGTTAGAATTTACCGTAATTTTGATCTTTTAGTGCAGGGGTCTCCAAACGTTTCAGCCCGAGGGCCGCATTAACTATCAAACAGCAGTTTGGGGGCCGACTACACACTTGAGGTCCAAATAAAAA
>PVKE010038446.1:0-15441 GCA_004027555.1 Craseonycteris thonglongyai
AAAAAAAAAAAAAAAAAAAAAAAAAAAAAAAAAAAGGAAGCATAATGCAGAGTCGTCACCCAAGGAAGGAAACGATCACTTCAGCCCAGGGGCAGTCCTCATAGTGTTCTGAAAAAAGGGACTCCTGACCTGGCTTCTGGGATGTTAGGAGTTGACAAGATGGACAGAATGGCAGAGGGGCACCATGCAATGGAATTGGGGGCTGACCAACATGATGACAAGGACAGTGTGGGTGAGCATTTCAGGAGATGATGGGTGCTGGGACAAGGGTTGAGTACTGCAGGAGGAGGGGTGGGTGCTGGAGAGGATGAGCACTGTCGGAGAGGTAGTGGGTGCTGGAGAGAGAATGGGGCTAGGACAAATTAATGGGGCAATGAGGATTGTATGTGTTAGTGATATGTGTTAGTTATGAATTAGGATGTTTTATGTGAAAATAACAACTAATTTTGTAGTACAAGATATGGAAAGTAAAGCACAGCAGATATGGTTTGTGAGGTTTCAACAGTAGATGGGAAGGCATGGGATTCTTTGGGAGGATTAGCCTTAGAAAGAATTCTAGTCCATCCTGGGAAGAGCATGATGTGAACAGTTGTGGAAGCTGAGTGTCAGCATGCTATTTGTTTAGGAGGAGGGAGAAAAAGGTGGCTCTTGGGACCAAGTGTGGAGAATGCAGAGGGAGTAGAGACGAAGGATCATGAGGCTGATGAAGCTCCTGTGGTTTGGATGTCCAGGCTTTGAGGATGACACAGCCTGCATCTTTCAGTGATGTTTCTGCAGCAGTTTCTCAGGCTCCATTGCTGGCTTTGATAACTGCTGGTTCAGCGACATGCAGGGAGGATCTCATGGGAAGACCATGGTGTGTTTGCTGGTGAGGGACCACCCAGGCACGCTGTTTTTGTAAAGAGCAGTGAGGGTGATGTCAGAACGGTCGGAGATACATTTGGTGGCAGTGGGTGGGTTGCAGATAGGGATTGAAGGTGGGAAGGTTACTGGAGTTGAGCATGAAGCTTTGTGGTTGGATAGCTGAATATGCTCTTCATGTAGATAGTGTAGGCAGAGTTCGGGGAGGAGGGTGATTTGTGCAGTGTCCTTGTTGGTGGAGCCTGGACTGTGGCCTGGGCCTCTTGTTGGGTCTTTTCCAAGCTTTGTTCCACTGAAGCTTTAAGTCCCAGCCTGAATGAAGGAGCTGCTGTCCACAGGTGCAGAGGGTGGATCAGAGAGAGTGCTTTGGCTGGGACTTGCGAAGGTGGAGGACATTTGGCAGGTGGGTATAGAGGAAAATACTGGTGTGAGTGACAGACCCTGGACCTCAGAGTGGAGAAGGAGAGGCTGACAGCATGGTGATGTGGGCAGGAGTGTGTGTGTAAGAAAGTGCTCAGTGGGTGCAGTTGGGGCTGGGAACTGAGTGATGGGAGTGGCCTTATGTGTGCCAGTGGCCTTATGTGTGCCATGTTTTTGGTGTCCTGTCAGTGCACTTCTAGGGATCCTGTCAGGAAGATTTCAGAATTTTACCTCAAAGCCCATAATGGCCTGGCAGCCAGAATTGGCTTTCTCTTAAACTTTTTTTTAGATGCGAATGCTATGGGAAAGTTTAGGAAAACCTCACTTTTTTTTATATTATAAGCTTTTTCCTTATTCTCAGCATACATAATTTTGGCCCGACCTTTAGGAGTCTGTTTAGAACTATGTTTGTTAGACCTTTTCTTTTCTTTTTTTTAAAAATATTTATTTATTTATTTATTTATTTATTTAGACAGAGAGAGAGAGAGAGAGAGAGAGAGAGAGAGAGAGAGAGAGAGATACAGAGACAGAGAGAGAACTGACCTGGGGGAGCTCCCAGTTCAGCACATGGTTCCGCACGGGCGGGGGCCAGGATTTGATCCTTGGTCCCCGGCGCTGCAAAGTGAGCGCTTAACCCACTGAGCTACCCCGGCTTCCCCTAGACCTTTTCTAAATCATAGCATATGCTATAGGCAAGCTTGTCCAACCTGTGACCCAGGACAGCTTTGAATACGACCCAACACAAATTTGTAAACTTTCTTAAAACAGTCTGAGGTTTCTTTTGGCGATTTTTAAAAAAAGATTTATTTTATTGTTTTTTGACAGAGAGAGACAGAGGCAGAGAGGGCCAGAGAGAAGGGGGAGGGCCCAGAGCAGTCTCCATAGTTGTAAATCATCAGCTTTTCCACATGGTTTCATTCCACATAGGTGGGTGGGGGGCCATGCAGGGCAGGAACTGGGCTGGGGGCCTCCTGCATGGGAAGCACACCCCGTTGCAGCATATGGGTCCACATGGGCCCGGGCTGGGATTCGATCCTCAGTCCCCGGGGCTGCAAAGTGAGTGCTCAACCTGCTGAGCCATCCCGGCTTCTCCACTTTTGGTGATTTTTAAAGCTTATCAGCTATCGTTAATGTATTTTATGTGTGGCCCAAGACAATTCTTCCAATGTGGCCATATGGCTGGACACCACTGCTATAAGGGATCCTACTATCAGGAGAACCCCAGGTCTAGCTTCCATCAGATCCTCTGTCTGGGAACAGGGCAAAGACCACTGTTCACTTCCCATCATCTCTCTGTCCCAATATCCCATTCCTTGAAAGCACTCCTAACATGTACTTCTATCCTGTATGAAATGCAGTTAGAAAGAGGCCCTTTTAAAATTACCATAAAATTATAAAACCCATGTTCCTTACGAGAGTGGTTTTAAGTGGATCCTTCTTAAAAACAACAAAGCTTTATTTATATATTTTTGCTGTTCACTTGTTAAATAATGTATGCTAGGCTAGTCTTTTTTTTTTTTTTTAACATATTTTAATCTTAAAAATTTTTTTTTATAAAACTACATCTATTTTCCTGATTTTATTTAGTACAGAGGCTGTTGGGGTATCAGTGTAAGACAGGGAGTTGTCATGAGTGTTTTTAAGGAGTGTTCTCCTTGTTTCCCTGCAGATTTAATGACTGGCAGTTTAAAGCAGGTTGGGAATATTCACTAGGGGTTTAGACACTGGTCCCAGGAGGGTTTTTTTTGGGTTAGGGTTTGAGGGAGGTTGTGTTGCTCATGAAAGGTAGGATGTTGCTTCCAGAGACAGCATCTTCAGCTTCATGGAGGCAATGGTCTTTTTTTATTTTCCCGAAAGCCATAGAGGTTAAGTCAGTGCTGGAACTTGGACTATGGCCTATGTTTGCTTTGGAGTCCTCCTTTGCCAATTGCCTTCCTTAATGACATCAGGTATCTTTAGCTTTTTTCTGGTGTTGGGAAGAGGATCTATGGTAGCTGCTGTGTGGTACATTTTTCCCATTTCCTGTCTAGTTGGGTCATTGCAAGTCCCCATGTTCTACCACAGTGGTGATGCTCTTGCTGCTCCATGTTGGTGATGTGTCCTGGGAGACATTCACCTCAGTTCACATAGGTTATCTGAAAAGGAAGCTACAGTCTAGATGTGTATGGTGCAGATGCTCTTCTCTGTAGATCTGACTACAAATATACTTCTTTCTGTTGTGAACAGTGACAGTGAACTTGGCATTCACATGACTGGGGTTGTAGGGTGAGCCTGTGCCTCAGGCTCCTTATCTGTTCTTTTATCTGCCAAGGGGGATGGGCGTCAGATGGTGGATCTCCCATGTGGAGGTGCTGTGAGGATTCAATGAGATTGAGTTGTTAAAGCACTTACCAAGAGCCTAGCACAGAATTAGTGCCATGTGTGTTTGTTAAATAAAACAGCTCTGCTCTCATCCTCTACAGTGCTTGAATAATGCACCATCCAAAGAGCCAGTTTTCCTTTTACAAACAGGCCACATAGATAAGGTCTTAGCTTTCTGGGAAAGAAATCAGCTGTTCATAGTTGTCTCCACTGAGCTGGACCTGCTGTGGAAAGATATGGAGGCTCAGTAAGTTTGTATATGAGCACTCCATGCCTGTCCCTGTCCCTTGGAGGCCAATAGGACCAGGCCTCTGTGCTTCCCAGGGTGAGTTTGGTGTTATGGTAGATGCCACGTGGGTCTGAGTGGCTCAGGGTCTGGCTGGGTGTTGGTGCTGTGTATACCTCTGTTATCCTGGGGGCATTGGCTTCTGTGGGTTCTTTGCCTTCCTCTGTGGGGTTTTGCCTTCTTTAGACTCTGTCAGGCTCCCTGCAATCCAGCCCCTAATATATTTCCTATAGAGATTGTAAAGTCTTTTAGTGATTTGTAGTCCATTTGTATGTTCGAGTTTCTAAAAGTAGTCTTATATACTAATAAGCCCTGAAGTAGTTCATAATACATAGTTTCATATCCACCAATCTAATTTTTCTTGCTTTTAGGATAAGTGGTAGTGGATCAAATGTGATGATAACTTAGCTCTTCTGGTGCTCTGGTCTAATGGGATTTCAGGTACAGTCCAGGGTTTGATAGGGGTTCTGGGGAAAGGATCCAGGATTCAGTAGTTGGTAAAGTTGCTAATGCTGACAGCTGGACCCATCCTGCACCCTCTCCCCAAGAGCAGGCCTTCTAGAAAAAGTGTTTCATGCATAAGAAATTCCAGTGAGTAGCAATTTGTTCAGAAGTACTTTGGGCATGAAAACTTTTCTTATTGGTAAATTCTTTTGCTTGTAATTTAAAAAATTTGGGATGCCGGGATGGCTCAGCAGGTTGAGCACTTGCTTGCAGCCCTGGGGTATGAGGACCAAATCCTGCCTGGCCCTTGCGGACTCATATGCTGAACTGGGGTGTGTCTGCAGTTCGGTTCTCAGCAGGGTGAGCTTCCTATGTGGGAATCCCCCAGTTTGGCTTCTTCCCTGGCATGCTTCCCATGTGGGAAGCCCCTGGCTCCTGGGGGTCATGCTTCCCATGTGGGAGACCTCCAGTTGGTTCTTGCCCTGTGCAGCTCCTCACTCACCTGTGGAATGAAACTGTAGAAAACTGATGACATACAACTATGGAGACTGCTCTGGGCTCTCCTGCTTCTCTCTGTCTCTCTGTTTGTCTGTCAAAAAAAAAATAAATAAAAATAAAAAAATTGCATAGCAGTATTTATTTAAGTTTTATTACTATTTTATGCAGGAACATAAAGTTTAACTACTTTCCTTGCTAAAATATCTAAGTGAGTTATTTTTAATTTCAGATTTAAACTTTTCATCAACTCTTGACTCAACCTCAGTGCATTTGAACATTCTACTAAAACTTTAATGGTAGGTCTTGATCCTTAGTCATTATTGCCCTGTCTAGTCAGACAAGGTGCTTTGTCTTGGCATGTTTCTCCTACTCAGTGGTTACACATTTGCACACATTTGTTCACACTGCCTTCCAGTGACAGATCTGGTTTCAAAATTGGCTTATCCATTTTGGTTCTTGGTCCATCCCTCACCACATGTAAAAACTTGCTTCTTAACCTACCTGGGTACTAGGTCATTGCCTTTGCCCCCGTTTATTAACTCATACCATTTGTATGTCTTTACATGTAAAAAAGGGCGTTCTTCACTCGTAAGTACAGTGTCCCTAATAAATTAATGTTTCTTGCTTGTAAAGACCTGGTTGTAAGGGCTTAACAGGTGTGGTAGCCTCTGGGTGGGGAGAGTATTGCTTAAAGAATTTTCCATGTGCAGGTAGGGTAGCTGGCATCTTTACCCACATGTGATGTTGACATTCACTGTGCAGGGCGGTGCTGGGGAAGGATGTTTGCATTGGAAATCAGAGCACTCTGTGTTTCTCACCTCCTCACTGACTGGAGGGCATCAGATGCCCTGGAGTACAGGTAACCTGTTTGTTTTTGCTGACGAAGAACAAGTCTAATTTCAAATACTTCACATTTGACAAATTTCCTGGCTAGAGGAAAAAGCCGTATTTATCTTTCTAATGAAAGAGGTAGGGAGGCTGGGTATTGTAGTGAAGTGCTCAGTAACAATGGCAGAGGGCCAACTGGAAGAAGTGATGGTCATGCTGGAGGCTGGCCAGGCGAGTGTGTGGGGGACTGGAAGCAGGAGTGAGAGCTCAGACTTTCTTACTGCTGGGGAGTTAACCTGCAGGGGAAGCAGAAGGAAGCTGTAAGAGAGGGCACTGCAGAATGGTGTCTTGCTGTAAGATCCTGTACTCCACCAACATTCCTGGTGGATGGATAATAGGGAAGATATGGTTGATCCAGCCTCATCTGCCTTTGTAAGATGTAGGCCTCCTCCTTGAGCCACTTACAGACTTTTTTTTTTAAATGAGTCTTAGACATATGTAAAAACTATTCCAGAATGACAGTCCAGTGAGGTGAAAAATTGATTATTTTGGCCTGAAAGCTAGAGGAATTGAGAGGGAGAGAGACAGAGATAGAGACAGATGAAAAATGTGTCTGGGACAAGCTGTTTCTACAGTGAAGTTTATAATATATTTTTTACTCAGGATCAGTCTTGAGAAGTCTTAATTTTTTGTTAACAGGCAGCTTTCTGAGATACAGTTTTCAAAATTCTATCTAGATAGGTACTACTTTATCATATTCAAAAACATTTTTTGTTTTTAATTATGTTTTAAAAAGTTAGAAGATACTGTAGAATATTGAAATTAAATCCTTAATTGAGTAGGATATAGACTTACCTGGCATTTTTTCAAGGTACACCACCATGTATGCCTCTCACCCGGTAGAATTTAGAGGAGATGGCCTGTGTTAACCATGTTTTTCCTTTCTTCCTGCTCCTGTAATGCTGGTTTGGCTCCTATCCTTTATGATTTCTACACTGTGTTCATTGTATATACCAAGCAAATTTTAGATGTATCTAACTCTTCACATTGATAAATTAATGCTTATTAACTTTTTTTTTACAGTATGTTTCTATGATCTTAGTTACCCTTGATCTTGATTTTATTTCCAGTGCAAGGATTTTTAACTTCTGGCTTTTAATTTGGAGCTGTTTAAAACTTGAACAGATTGTTTCAAAATCTGCCAACAAATGTACTGTTAGTCTGAGATGTCGGATGACTTCCAGAAAACTTTTTGCAAAGAGATTATGGATGGCACCTTTTTGTGAGTGGTTGTAATTGGCTGGCACTTGGGATCACTGTGGCAATATTAGGTTACATAGTTGCATGTGGCCTCTGTTTAATTATTCAGGGTAGGTTTAATGTTTTCGAATCAGTTTTGCACAACTCTGAAATACTGTTTTTTGAAGAATTGATTTTTTTTATGATTTCACATTTGTTATTGGGTGACAGAATATATTGTGGTATTGGATTTGTAAGCTCTTAAAAATAAAACTGTAATAGATTAGAGCCTGTCTTGAGAATTTCTGTAATTTTTAAAAAAATTTATTTTTTATTGTTTTTTTGAAAGAGAGAGAGAGACAGAGACAGACACAGAGAAAAGGGGTAGCGCCCAGAGCAGTCTCCATAGTTGTACATCATCAGTTTTCAATATAGTTTCATTCCACAGGTGGGCATGGGGCTATGCAGGGCAGGACCTGGGCTAGGGTCCTCCTGCATGGGCCCTGGCAAGAACTGAACTGGGGGCACACCTCAGTTCAGCATATGGGTCCGCATGGTTGGGGCCAGGATTTGATCCTTGGACCCTGGGGCTGCAAGGCGAGTGCTCAACTGGCTGACCCATCCTGGCATCCCCTGATAATTTCTGTAGTCTCTTCAGATTGAAAATTCATTTGAATATTTTAGGGCTCCCCCCCACCCCAAGCTTCTAGCACATGCATAGTGTAGGAAATTTTTATTTTGATGAAACTATGATTTAAACCAGGCATGTCCAGCCTGTGCCCCAGGACGGATTTGAATGAGGCCCAACACAAATTCTTAAAACATTATGATAATTTTTTTTTTGTTTACGAACTTTTTTTTAAAGCTCATCAGTTATTGTTAGTGTATTTTATATGTGACCCAAGACAATTCTTCCATTATGGCCCAGGGAAGCCAAAAGATTGATCTGAACTCTCCCTTTTGCTTCAACTCACAGAGCCACACCAAGATTCACACATGTTCACGCATTACAACACTATAACAAATGTGCCTATTATTGGTGCCATATGGATTCATTTTCTGCACTGGCAAGACTGGAGGAAGTGCCAGTGGGTCTCAGCCCCCTGGGGTGGGCGTTTCCTCTTGCCCCTGCTAGATGGGGCCAAGGCAGCTTCTGCGGCCCTCTGGAAAATTTTGCTACACAGCTGTTAGGGTCAGACCTTTTAGGACCCTTAGTTTGCGTTTGATATTGTCTGATGGTTCTTTTTTCTTAGTTCTGCTGTTATCATTTAACAGTAGAAACATGGAACATTAACATTTTATACTTCTAAGATGTTACTATTTAATAATAGCACACTGAATACTCTGGGGGAAGCCTGTTCATGTGAATCATTCCACTGTCCCCTTGAAGACCAGAGACTAAAAAGAGGCAGGGAGAATGGTATAGGAAAAAGAATATAAGACTGGAATCCCATATAGTTTTATGTTTTTGATCTTGGTCCTAGCATTTAGTAATTCCCTCTGTGACTCTTCCTCATTGTCAAACTCTACATGAGAGTAAAGTCATAGATTACGGAGTGAAAATGGTGGACTGTAGCTCAACTCCCAAACCAAGGGTAAATAAAATGCCATCTCATGTGGTAGTGTGTTCAAAAAGCTGTGCATGTAGTGGAGATGGAGCCTTTTCTTCTGGAGGCTGGCCATCCAGTCTAGACCCTAACTGAACTCTGCTTGTTAGCATTTAGCTTACAACCAGATCCATATGTGATAATTTGGAATGAAAACATTTCAAAGGGATCTAAGGTTTACAGAGATTTGTTTAGAACACATTTGGTGTTGTTTGTGAACTGTGTAGGTGTAGACTAGAACATGATTTTCTTTGTTGATTGTGTGGGCACATTCATAATCCTGGTTACTGAGGGCCTCTCCTGTGTGTTTAAACCTTATGTTAAATGTTGCATTGTATTTTAGATATATTTTTCTCACCCACATCCCTAAATCACTGTTTTACATAGAGAACTTTTTAACTTTTTTTTCCTTTCATGCAGTTTTTAACATTTAAAGGATGTATTTGGTTTTATCTCCTTAGAAGTGAAAACATTTAGTATTGCTGAATTTAAAATTTTTGTATATTCAGAGGTCATATGTATTTGCACTCATAGAGTAATTTATACCTAAATATTGTACATCTTTCAAAAAACTTCTGTTTACCCAAAACAGTGGGACATAGTGAACCTTCAGTATTGAGTAGGAAAAGTAATAATTTTATTATGATTGTGTATATACTTGTATTTTTTTAAAGATTTATTTTATTGTTTTTGACAGAGGGCACAACAGAGAGAAGGGGGAGGGCTCAGAGCAGTCTAAATAGTTGGATGTCTTTAGTTTTTGACATAGTTTTCATTCCACAGGTGGGTGTGGGGCCGCACTGGGTGGGAGCCAGGCTGGGGGCCTCCCACATGGGAAGCACGCTCCAGTTCAGCATATGGGTCCACACGTGCCAGGGCTGGAACTGGGACTCGATCCTCAGACCCCAGGACTGCAGTGCAGGTGCTCAACCCTCTGAGTCATCCTGCTTTCTATACTTGCAGTTTTATATTTTGTATCCAGGAACTTCTTTGTATAGATGAGGATACTAAGAATGAATAATGTCATGCAGTAAGATAATATTCTGTTGAGATATTTACCTTTGAGAGAAATGGAAAAATGCAGTTACATTTGATGATTGGAGATTGAATTCTTTCATTTAAAATGGACTGTGCTAGGTTCTCTAGGACAGTGTCTTCCAAACTGTGGGTCATGAACCCATTATGTCTTATTTAGGAAATTTCCCCTATCCCTCATCCACTGATAGCTTCCTATGCCTTCTGGAAATTTTGTATTTTTGCCATTTACATTTAAGCCTTTAATCTTTCTGAAATTGATTTTCATGTATTATGTGACATAAGGAACCAGTTGTTTGTAGTTTTCCATGTGGATTCCAGTTGTCCAGGCCTCATCCACTGAGTAGACAGACTGTTCTTTGCTCACTGACCTGCAGTGCTACTTGTAATGAATCAGGTCTCCTGGTGTGCCTGCTTTGTGTTTGTGTGCCCATGCCATTGGTCATCTTGTCTGTCCTTGCCACACTATTACCTGTCTTCATTACAGATGGTCCCCAACTTATGGTGATTTATGAATTGTTTTTGACTTTATGATGATGTGAAAGAGATGTGTGTTTAGTAGAAATCATACTTCGGATTTTGACTTTTGATCTTTTCCTGGGTTAATGATAGGTGGTTATGATACTGTTTTGTGATGCTGGGCAGTGGCATTGTGCCACAGCTCCCAATCAGCCGCATAATAATGAGGTTAAATAATCAATACTCTACATTGTATTGTGTTATCAACGTTTTTAGGATATTGTGTTTTGTGTTTTTGCATTCCATTATGTCTAGAAAACACCCATCTGTGTGTTTCTTGTTTCTGGTGAGAAGAACAGGAAGGTAACTACTCTTCAGATGAAACTCAAGACAGTTGCCCAACTGTAGGCTAATATAAATGTCTGAGCACATTTAAAGTACACTAGGCTGAGCTGTGGTGTTCAGTAGATTAGGTGTATTAAATGCATTGTCAACTTAAGATGGGTTTATTGGGATGTGGAACATCAGTATATGTTCTGATCGTTGCTGGTGTCTAGAAATGCATTTGACTTGTGTATTCATTTTATATTTTGTATCCAGGAACTTCTTTGTATAGATGAGGATACTAAGAACGATACAATGTGATACAAGCTGTTAGAACACACCTCAGGTCACTGTCAATACAGTGGCAGGGCCAGAATTTTGACTATGGCCACCAGACTCCACTGTCGGTCCCATATTGATCTTTAGGAAAATTAAACGGGCTACTACGTATGAGGTGCATTGGAAATGTGAATTGAAGGATGGGGCATAATCTGGGATTTACAGTGCCATCAGGAGCAATAGAGGGTCACAGAAGTGAAGCAGACACCCTGGAGGTGTGGCAGTATGGCCAGGATAGCACAGCCCAAGAATAGAAAGGTGAGCCAAGGAGGCCTGTGTTTGACTCGCGTTAAGTTTGGAAAACCAGTTGAACACATATCCAGGTGGTTAGCAGGAGTGGGATCTCATGATAGATCCAGATTTAAGGTAGAAGAATTGGGGGCTATTTGCTTAGAAGTGACAGTGGCAGCAGATTGGGGAGTGAGTGAATTACCAAGTGACTGGGAGGGAAACAAGAGCTGTAAGGAGGAAGAGATGAATGAGGAGAAAAAAGTGGGAGGAGGGGTGGAGTCACCCTTTTTACCCTGTTGATTGTTGAAAACAGATAAACTCAGGCATCAAGGTAAACAGTGTTCCATTTTTGGTGTTTAATTGAACTCCCCCCCCCCCACCCCCTTGCTGCTTTTATTCCCTGTCTTTGGATACATAAGTATCAACTTTGACTCATGTGTAAGGAGAGTTGTCTTCCTGACCCCCTAGTTTATAAATGGACATTAGTTTCTTAGTTTAGAGACAAGAAGACTTGTCCTGTGTTTTTAATGATGGGCCTCTCCTCAAGGCCTCTTAACAAAGCTTATTTCACTGTTTTGAAAATGGTAGTATAAATACATTGAGTTAGATTTGGGTAGATGTTACTATTCCTTGCAACACTCCTTTCTTGCATGTTACCTTTTAGTAGATTGGGGATAAATTATGCTGAATTTATTAACTGTGACCATCTTTGGTTTAAATGAAACTATAATGCTTTAAGTTTCCCCTCTTTTCACTCCCTAAAAAGTTATTATTGATATACAGGATCCGGCAGAAGTAATGCTCTGCTCTGTTGGAGCGTTACCAGCTCATAAAAAAGGGGAGTTATGTCTGCTGGACCTTGTATATTAAATGCAGAATTTTATTCAATTTGAATAAACAAGTCAGTTTATGTCAGAGTAAAACCTGACATTTTTTTTTTAAAGGCGTACCATTCCGTAATTCTTATTTCAGGATGTCTCAATGACAATTGATCACTAACTCTCATAGTTACTTATGATTACTATAATAATTTTATTGAAATAAATATGTAATCAAAAGTTTTTTGGTTTGTGAGTATCCTGCACGTAGTTGTTAGTGTTGAAATTAATTATTTATCTTTTTTTATTTTTTTAAGATTTATTTTATTAGGGGATGCTGGGGATGGCTCAGCAGGTTAAGTGCTTGTCTTGTAGCCCCAGGGTCTAAGGATCGAGACCAGGCCCTGGCCTGTGTGGACCTATATGCTGAACTGGGGTGTGCTTCCCAAGTGGGAGGCCCCTGGTTTGGCTCCCAGCTCACGGGGGTGTGCCTCCCATGTGGGAGGCCCCAGCCTGGTTCTTCTCCTTCTCAGCCCCCCCCCCCCCACCTGTGTGGAATGAAACTATGTTGAAAACTGGTGAGGTACAACTATGGAGACTACTCTGGGCCCTCCCTCTTCTGTCTGTCTCTCTCAAAACGAACTAAATCTTTTTAAAAAATTATTTTATTGTTTGAGAGAAGATGAGAAGAGAGAGAGAGAGAGAGAGAGAGAGAAGGGGAAGGGTCCTGAGCAGTCTTCATAGTTGTACATCACTAGTTGTGACATGGTTTCATTCCACATAGGTGGATGTAGGGCCTTGCAAGGCGGGAACCAAACTAAGGGCCTTCCTCATGGGAGTCAAGACCCTTTGCTGCCATCCCAGTGGTTACTGGCTGCCCTACAGCTCAGCACATGGGTTTGCACGTGCCGGGGCCATGACTTGATCCCTAGACCTCAGGTTGCAAGGCAAGCGCTCAACCTGTTGAGCTATTCTGGCATCCCCTAAGTTTTATTTTAATTCTGAAGAAAGTTAATGTAAGGGAATATTCTGATGGTAAATCAGGCTTTGGTTGACCTGATATTCATATATTTTGATCTGAGTTATTATTCTCGCTTTCACCTTCTTTAGTTTTACTCTTGTTGAATGATAAGTCTGCTTTCTTCTCTCTTTAACATCTAAGGCAGACATTGTCTGAAGTTCCTGTTTAATACTTGCTTTTGGAAAATGGTGTCTTTTCTATTTGAATTTCTCTTTGTTGATGAGGGTAACCTACCAGGAAAGAAACTTGTATATTCTTGTTTTAATAGAAGAAAATTTTATTTTACTTTTTAAAATGGAGAAATTTACTTTCATGCTTTGGGAGGGTATCTTCTGTCAGATCAGTGGGAGGATGTGTGGATGTGCAGATGTTTTTCTGCTTCGTAGCAGTCTGTTGGCTAATGAACACATTTTAACAGTTTTAGTGCCTTGGAAATTTGAGGTGATTTAAGAGATGAAGAGCATCACTAGCATATTGAATTGAATATAAAAGTTGAAGGGAGAAAGACATCTTATTCCTTGAACTGATAAATTGAAAGTATGTTTGTTTGTGAAGGGATGGTAACTATGGGTTGGTAGGTAGATTTTGGGCTCCCAGCGGGTGTCATACCCAAAGTGAATAGCCACCCTGATATGTACACTTGCGGATTAACCACCTCCACCCTGCAGCTCCTTAGCAAGACAGTTCAGATCAGTGTTACTGTTCTTGCGCATTTGTGCAATCTTCAGGGAGGGGACATAATCCAAATGCCCAGGATCTTACTTAGCAGTAGATAATTCATCAAACATTAGATCACTTAGAATCCAGTAGATTATCTTGATTTGAGTCCTAGACTCACATGTGTGGTGTAAATGCATGAGTCTGATTTTGCCTGTCCACATCTCACCTTTTAATAAATAAGGATTGTATCTTTTTCCTTGGAGCAGATTTTGGATCCAGGAGATAAGCTGTTGTGACCTGACTCTATCATGTCAAGGTTGTTGAATAGGCTTTTCTTGTGCTGAATAGCTGGATGGGAGCACAGTGAGTGGACCAACAACATGTGCCCTTAGTCATGTTAACACACAAGGCTGGGATGAGGACAGCCTGCTGTAGGGGAAAGCTCTGGACTCTCCTGGCAGCCATGCTATTCTTGGCATAAATGACTTTTGTGGGATATTCTCATTTCTGTGGCTTTCTTTGTCAAACTAGGCCTCTCCAACTTACTTTAGCGGGGAAAGGTAATAAGAATTTTCAAGTTTGAGAAACACTGCTTTCTGGTGATCGTTTTCACAGTTGTATAATTAGGGGTTTTGGTGGGAGAGTAGAACTGGATCAGTGATTATTAGATTTGCTTGGGAAGCATTAAAAAAAATAAATAAAATGTCTACAATCCTTACTCCTAGACATACAGAATATGCAGCATTTCTAGAGGGTGGGAATATGTAGGAGACATGTCTTGCATGGGTGATTCAAGCCTTTGAAATCCAGTAGGCACGTCTTCCCTGCAGCCTCATTCTTTCTTCAGTACCTGTTTGCAACTTGGTTTGCTTGTTTATATCTATCTAGTGGGTTGCACAGGCTGGGCAGTGGTAGGAGATCTTAAATTCCTGCTAGATAATAAGCAGTGGAAATGATGGGAACTGGATACTTCAGTGTTTAGAGGCTAGTGTCCTGTCCCTCTTACCCCAGACACTATGGTTAAAGAAAAAAAATCAGTGAATGTTACTAATCTTAAACATTTATGTAGCTATTTTCCAAGTGCCCTTTCACTGTTTTTTTTTTTAAAGGTTGGACACTGCTGTTCTAAATATATTTTTATTTATGACAGAGAGAGAGATACAGAGACAAAGACAGAGACAGAGAGAGAACTGAACTGGGGGAGCTCCCAGTTCAGCATATGGTTCCGCATGGGCTAGGGCCGGGACTCGATCCCTGGTCCCCGGCGCTGCAAAGTGAGTGCCCAACCCACTGAGCCATCCTGGCTTCCCCTCACTGTTTTTTTAAGCAGTCCTTGCAGGCTGAGGGGATAGCTATATTTGCCTCCCTCCCTCTCTCCCCACCTGCTCATTGAGGGAGATCTTTTAATTTGAGAGCTTAACCTTGCTTGAATTGGGACTAGTAAGCAATATTTTCTTTCCATTTTGTAAAACTATATTTTGAAAGCTTTGACTGCGGTAGTTAGGTGGAGGAAAAAAGTAGATTGTAACTTGGCATACAGTTAAGAATTGATCCAGTGCTTGTGGAAATTGGTGACTCTGGGAAGGAGAAAATGGACACTTTATTGATAGAAATGTATTAATTTGCAGGTGATGCAGAATGAGAGGCTCTGAGAAACTAACATGCTATACCAAAAATCTTGAATTACCTGAGGGACAGTAGCTGACCAGGTGTGGCCATTCAGCTGGGACTTGTAGTGAAACACTCTGGATGGGAAGGACTTCTTACTTTTGTGTATTAATCTCTAATTAATTTTGTCTATAAACTACATTTATCTGAGCTGAATTTTCATCTGTATCAAAAAATGATTATGGGGAAGCCGGGATGGCTCAGTGGGTTAAGCGTTCACTTTGAAGCGCCTGGGACTGAGGATTGAATCCTGGCCCCGGCCCGTGCGGAACCATATGCTGAACTGGGAGCTCCCCCAGTTTAGTTCTCTCTCTGTCTCTGTATCTCTCTCTCTCTCTCTCT
>PVKE010038447.1:0-15441 GCA_004027555.1 Craseonycteris thonglongyai
GACATGGTTGTATTTTTTCATTTTTATTTTTTGATGAATATTTTGGAAAAACCTGCGAAGCACTGAAGCTGCAAAACATGAAGCGCAAAGTGGCGAGGGAACACTGTATACTGAGATTATACTCCTAAGAAAAATCCTGCCTGATCCTTGACTGGCTTCTGGGAACTTGGAGTACAGGGAAGTTGCCACAATTTCCTAATAAGAATGGCTCACTGTGCTAAATGGTTAATCCAAACATACTTTATGATGAACACCTGCCCTCATTCTGGAAGCCTGGAATATTTTAGCAGAGGGTTCCTACATGACCACCTCCCAATTAAAACCCTGTGTGCTGATTCTCCAATGAACTTTCCTGTCAACATTTCACATGTCTTGTCACAAACATATAATGTGGCCTCTTTCTCTTTCACACACCCATCCCACCCATACCCCAAACAAACAAAACCCAACCCTCTTCTTTTACAAGGGACTGAGAAAGTTATAAGTTTAGAAGTTGTGAACAATCAATACTTAATTTTAAATTAATTAGAGACTTGAAATACTGTTTGGCTTAAATAAGGGGGTGGGTGGGAATCTAGTCAATTTGATAATGAGAAAGAACTTTTTTAGGATTTTTAAAGTTGCTTTTGAGAAAATATAAGAGAAACAAAAGGTAGTATATAGAGCAGTCTACATAGTTGTACATCATTAGTTGTGATATGGTTTCATTCCACACAGGTGGATGTGGGCCACACAAGGTGGAAACCCAACTGGGGGCCTCCCGCGTGGGAGGCAAAAACCTTCACGTGCTATCCCAGCAGTTACCAATAGTGTGTAGTTCAGAATATGGGCTTGTACTGGCCAGGCCTGGGATTTAATTCCCGGACCTCATGGTTGCAAGGCAAGTGCTCAAATCTGAGCTATCCTGGCATACCAAGAAAAGACTTTTAAAACTACAACATGCTCTAAAACACTTAAACAGTCAAAAATTTTATTCTATAGAGCTAGAGGGTGTTTTTAATCTAAATTTTATTTCACATATAAAGAATGTTTACAGGGATGACACGATGACTCAGCAATTGATCATTTACTTTGCATTCATGAGGTCTTGGGTTTGATTCTTGGCCTTGGCCCATGCAAACCTATATGCTGAACTGTGGCATAGTTGGCAACCACTGGTATGGCTCAGTGCTGAAAGTACTTTCCACCCATGAGGGAGGCCCCCAGTTTGTTCTCACCCCATGTGGCCCCACATCCACCTGTCAGAATGAAACCATGTCACAACTAATGATGTACAACTATGGAGACAGCTCTGGGACCTCCCCCTTCTCTCTCTCACCTCTCAAAATAATAAAATACTTTTTTTTTAAGTTTCAAAAATATGCTAAAAATAAAATGGCAACTTCAGCAACCAGCATATTTAAATTAAGATATGCTTTTAATATAGTTTATTTACTGTAGCATAGGTTGTATACTGTCCTGATGAAAATATTAGGTAATAACTTCTTGTGAAAATAAAAATTACAATTTTTTTAAAGATTTATTTTTATTGTTTTTGACAGAGAGAGAGAGAGAGATACAGAGATAGAGAGAAGGGAGGGCCCAGAACAGTCTCCATGGTCACACATCATTGGTTTTTCCACATAGTTTCATTCCACAGGTGGGTGTGGGGCTGCACAGGGCAGGAACTGGGCCGGGGTCTCACTCAGTGAGAACTGAACTGGGGGCACACCCCAGTTCAGCATATGGATCCACACAGGCCAGGACTGGGATTTGATCCTTGGTCCCTGGGGCTACAAAGTGAATGCTTAACCCACTGAGCCATCCTGGCTTCCCCTTATTATTTAACTAATATTAAGATTAACGGTTTCTTGTTCACTCCATTACTCTTCCTAAAAGGGTAATAATTTTTAGTCAACAGTCCTGGATCACTTTATCCCTTAGAGTTGATTTAATTAAATAGAAAAATTAAAGTCGTGTTGTCTTCTGACCTAATGGAAAAGATGACCTTCTACAGATGTGAAAATATCAACTTACAATGAGAACAAAATGCCCCTATGTACCAGTAGTGACTATACCTCTCATTTTAGTAAGAATAGGAAGGAACAAATCTCCAAAGTTTTTTTTTAATTATTAATTTATTGGGTTGGTTGGTAACAATTAGTTTCCAGGTGTACAATTTTACATTATATCACCTATGTATTGTGTTAATGTGCTCACCACCCAGAATAAGCTCTCCTTCCATCATCATATATCTGGTGCCCACACTCAACTACCCCACCATTCTCCCTACCCCTTACCCCCTTACCCTCAGGTAACCACCAAACTATTGAGTGTGTGTCCATAAGTTTTTGTTTCTTTGTTACTTTCAGCTTTATATTCAACCTATAACTGAGCTCATATATTTCTTGATTCTTTCATTCTGACTTATTTTGATTAATAAGATGGTTTCAAGGTCCATCCATGTTGTCACAATGACTATATTTCATCTTTTCTTATCACTCAGTAGTATTCTATTGTGTAAATAAACCACAACTTCTTTATCTAGTCATCTCTCAGAGGACACTTTGGTTGATTCCATGACTTGGCCACCATTAACAGTGCTGAGATGAACATTGGGGTACATACATCTTTGCAGATTAAGGTTTTCAGGTTTTGGGGGTAGATACCCAGGAGAGGAATTGTTGTGTCATATGGCAATTCCATTCCTAGTTTTTTGAGGAATCTCCACACTGCCTTCCATAATGCTTGTTCCAGTTTACATTCTCACCAGCAGTGCATGAGGGTTCCTTCTTCTCCACAGCCTCTCCAGCACTTGTCATTCCTTGTCTTGTTGATTATAGACATTCTAACAGTTGTAAGGTGGTATCTCATTGTGGTTTTAATTTCCATCTCCCAAAATTGCTACTTGCTAGTGAAGTTGAGCATTTTTTCATATATCTATTGTCCATTTGTATGTCTTCATGAGGGAAGCGTCTGCTTAGGTCTAGCCATTTTTAAAAATGAATTGCTTGGTTTTTTGTTTTTGAGCTGTGCAAGTGCTTTGTATATTGTTGGTATTAGTCCCCTATCAGAGGTATTGTTTGCAAATATTTTCTCCCAGTTGGTTGGTTGCCTTTCTGCTTTGTTGATGGTTTCCTTTGCAGTGCAAAAGCTTTTTAACTTGAAAAAGTCCCATTCATTTATTTGTGCTTTTGCTTCCCTTGCCATTGAGGTCAGGTTCATAAAGTCCTCCCTGAACCCCAGGTCTATAAGTTTAGTGCCAATGTTTTCTTCTATGCAATTTATTGATTTGGCTCTTATTTGGAGGTCTTTAATCCATTTTGAGTTAATTTTGTTATAAGGTGTGAGAACATAGTTCACATTTAGCCTTTTGCATGTGGTTTTCCAATTTTCCCAGCATCATTTACTGAAGAGACATTCTTTTCCCCACTGTATATTTTTTGTTCCTTTGTCAAAAATAATCTGTCCATATATTTGTGGGTTTATTTCTGGGTTTTCAGTTCTGTTCCATTGATCTGTGTATCTGTTTTTCTGCCAATACCAAACTGCTTTGATTACTGAGGCTTTGTAGTATAGATTAAAGTTGGGCAGTGAGATGCCCCAACTTTATTATTTTTTCTTAGAATAGCTTTGGTGATTTGGGGTCTTGTGTGCTTCCATACAAATTTGATAATTTAAAAAATCCATTTCTTGAAAGAATGTCTGTGGGATTTTGATGGGAATGGCATTGTAACTTTATATTGCTTTAGGTAATATGACCATTTTAACTATGTTGATTCTTCCAAACCATGAACAAGGAATATCTTTCCATTTATTTGTATCTTCTTTAATTTCTTTTCACTATGTCTTATAGTTTTCAGTGTATAAGTCCTTCACATTCTTTGTTAGATTTATTCCTAGGTATTTCATTTTTTTGTTTGAAATGACAAAGTGAATGGATCTTCTCATCTCTCTGAAGTTTCATTGTTGGCATATAAAAATGCAGTTGATTTTGGGACATTGATTTTGTAGCCTGTGACTTTACTGTATTTGTCTATTATTTGTAATAGATTTCTGATAGAGTCTTTAGAGTTTTCTATATGAAGGATAATGTCATCTGCAAAGAGTGACAATTTGACTTCTTCTCTCCCAATTTAAATACCTTTTATTTATTTCTTTTGCTTGCTTGCTCTGGCTAGAACTTCCAGCACTATGTTGAATAGCAGTGGTGACAAGGGGCATGTCCTGTCTTGTTCCTGATTTTAGAAAAATAGGCTTCAGCTTTTCCCCATTCAGTATAATATTTGCTGAGGATTTGTCATATGTGGCCTTTATTATGTTGAGGAAAGTTCCTTCAGTTCCCATTTTATTCAGTATTTTTATCATTAATCGGTGTTGTATTTTGTCAAATGTTTTTTCTGCATCAACTGAGATAATCATGTGGTTTTTATCCTTTGTTTGGTTTATGTGCTGGATTACATTGATTACATTGATTACATTGATTGATTTGTGTATGTTGAGCCATTGTTGTGCCCCTGGGATGAATCCTATTTGGTCATGGTGAATAATCTTTTTAATGCATTGTTGTATTATATTAGCTGAGATTTTATTTAGGATTTTTGCATCAGTATTTATCAGGGAGATTGACCTATAGCTATCCTTTTTGGTATTGTCTTTCCCAGGTTTTGGTATCAGGGAGATATTAGCTTCATAGAATGAGTTGGGTAGTATTGCCTCCTTTTGAATTTTTTGGAATAGTCTGAGAAGGATGGGCATTAGTTCTTCTTTGAATGCTTGATAAAATTCATTGGTAAAACCATCTGGTCCATGACTTTTGCCTTTGGGCAGACTTTATTTCTTTTTATTAATAAAGATTTATCTTCATTGGTTTTTGACAGAGAGGCAGATAGACAGATAGACAGAGTCAGAGAAAAGGGGGAGGGTCCAGAACAGTATCCATAGTTGACAGCATTAGTTTTCCACATAGTTTCACTCCACAGGTGGGCACAGGGCTGTGCAGGGCAGGAACTGGGCCAGGAGCCTCCCGCATAGGCCCTGGCAAGAACTGAACTGGGGGCACACCCCAGTTCAGCATATGGGTTCATCTGGGCAGCAGCTGGGATTTGATCCCTGGTCTCCAGGGCTGCAGAGCGAGTGCTTAACTTGTTGAGCCATCCCAGCTTCCCTGGGCAGGTTTTGGATAGTTGTCTCAAGTTCTGTACTGTTTTGTTTTGTTTAGCTTTTTTAAAGAGTTAATTTTTATTGTTTTTTGACAGAGAGGCAGACAGAGAGAGACAGAAAGAGGTGGGAGGGCCCAGAGCAGTCTCCATGGTTGACAGCATTAGTTTTCCATATAGTTTCACTCCACAGGTAGACTCGGGGCTGTGCAGGACAGGAACTGGGTGGGCACACCCCAGTTTAGCATATGGGTCTACATGAGCAGGAGCTGGGATTTGATCCTCTGGCTCTGGGGCTGCAAAGTTATCGTTTAAACCGCAGAGCCATCCCAGCTTCCCCTAGTTCTGTAGTGTTGATTGGTCTATTTAGGTTATCCAAATCTTCTTGGTTCAGTCCAGGTAAACTATATGTTTCTAGAAATTTGTCCATTTCCTCTAGATTGTCAAATTTGGTCACATAGATTCTTTCATAATAATTTCTTATGATTGTTTGTATTTCTGTAGTGTCAGTTGTGATATCTCCCCTATCATTCCAAATTCTGGAAATATGAGATTTTTCTCTTTGTCCTTTGGTGAGCCTAGCCAGAGGTTTCTCACTTTTATTGATTTTTTTCAAAGAACCAGCTCTTTGTGACATTAATTTTATCTGTTGTTTTTCTGTTCTGAATGTCATAAATTCTGCTCTAATTTTTATTAGTTCTTTCCTCTGCTAGCTTTGGGGTTCCTTTATTCACCTTTTTCTAGTTCTTTTAGATGGGATGTTAGGGTGTTTACTTTTAGTTTTTCTTGTTTCTTGAGATAGCCCTGTAATGATATAAATTTCCCTCATTACTGACATTGTTGTCTCCCAGAAATTTTGGTGCATTGTGCTTTTATTGTCATTCATTTCTACAAATTTTCTTATATCTTGTTTTATTTCTTCTTTGATTCACTCATTTTTAATAGCATATTATTCAATCTCCACATATATGTGATTATTTCTGCTTTCCTTTTACAGTTAATCTCTAGTTTCAAAGCTTTGTGTTCTGAGAATACAGTTGGTATGATTTGAATGTTCTTAAATTTGCTGAGGTTATATTTAATTCCCAGGATATGGTCTATCCCTGAAAATGTTCCATGTGCACTAGAATAAAATGTATAGCCCTGTGTTGCAGGATGGAGTGTCCTATAAATGTCAATTATGTCCATTTCCTGTAATGTATCATTAAAGTCTGCAATTTCCTTGTTCTCTACTTGGGTGATCTGTCCAATGTTATCAAGAGGGTATTTAGGTCACCTGCTATAATTGTATTTTTGTCAAGTTCTATTAGGTCCATAATTGCTTTGTAAATTTTGGTGCTTCCTGATTAGGGGCATATATATTGATGAGTGTCATGTTTTCTTGATGTATTGTGCCTTTTCTCAAAATGAAATGACCATCTTTATGTCTTATTATTATTTTTTATACTGATGTCTATATCATCAGAAATCAATATGGCCACCCCTGCTTTTCTTTGACTGCCATTTGCCTGGAATATTGTTTTCCATCCTTTTACCCTGAGTCTACGTTTGTCTTTGTGGCTGAGGTATATCTCTCGTAGGCAGCATATGGTTGGATTTTGGTTTTTAATCCAGTCTGCTACTCTGTGCCTCTTTACTGGTGAATTCAGTCCATTTACATTTAGGGTGATGATTGATATATGAGGATATCCTATATCCATTTCTTCTTTCCTTTTAATTACTTTGTTGTCCCAACTTTTCTCCATTTATTTTGATTTCTAGATTCAGACTGAATAGACTCCTTCAGTATTTCTTGGAATGCTGGTTTTGAGCTGGAGAATTCCTTCAGCTTCTGTATATCTGAAAAGGCCTTAATTCCTCCTTCATATCTAAATGTTAATTTTGCTGGATAGTTAATTCTTGGCTGAAAATTTCTCTCTTTTAAATTTTGAAGATTGGGCTCAACTTCCTCCTGGCTTGCAGAGTTTCTGCTGAGAAGTCTGATGACAACCTGATAGGTTTTCCTTTGAACGTTATACATATAATTTTTCCCTAGGAGCCTTGAGGATTCTTTCTTTGTCTTTGATTTCTGTCATCTTCAGAACATTGTGCCTTGGAGAAGATCTGCTTGGGTCTAGGTAGCTAGGGCTCCTGTTTTCCTCTTGAATTTGGGGTTCTTATTCTTTCCATAGGTTAGGAAAATTCTTATCTACTATTTGCTTTAGTAGACTCTGAGAAGATTTCATCTCACTTCCTTCTGGTACCCCTATTAATCTAATATTGCTCTTTCTGATGGAGTCAGAGAGTTCTTGTAGGTCTCTTTCATTTCTCTTTACTCTCATATCCCTTTCATTTTCCATCTGTGATAGTGCCATGTTTTTAACTTTGATTTCACTAATTCTTTCCTCCAGCTTGTTAGCCCTGTTTCCTATGCTGGTTAGTTCTTCTCTCAGCTTGCCCATTATGCCTTTCATTTGGAGGAGTTCCTCTTGGTTCTGCTCTAACTTTTCAATTTTGTTGGTAAAGTATTCATTTTAATCAGAAAATTTTTTTCAGGTAATTTAACTGTGTCTGGGTACTTTGCCAGCATTTACTGAGTTCTCTGAGTCTTGAGTTTTGCAGCCCTGAATTCTATTTCACTTAGATTATTTGATTCCAAGTCTATAAGCTCCTTTTCTAAAGGTTTTCCATAATTTTTGGAGTGGCTTTGGATTCTGAAGTGTGCATTTTATTTGATGTGTTTTTCTTTTTTCACCTTAGGCATGAATATGTTTTTCCTCTGGGGGTTTTCCTAGAAGATGGGCTTCTCTTTTTTTTCCCCCTTATTTTTTGTTTCAACCATCTTCATTTCAATGCTCCCCCTTTTTGGGAGAGTGAGATGGGCTGTGATCTGACTGCAGCCTGGTTTGTCTCTGCTGTGTAGCAGATTGCTGAAGGGCTCAGTTTTGTGGGGGGATGAGTCTTTGGAATAGGGTTGAGAGAAGCAGTCAGTTTTTGTGTCCTGGGGTTGCACTTCAGGTTGCCGATTTAGCTAGTAGAAGGCAGAGCAGTGGAGATGTGGGCAGGGTTTGGGGAGTGTTTGTAGGAGCTGGGGCAGGCCTGAGACACAATACCAGATTCTTCTGTCAGCAGGGGGATGGTGGGTCAGTGTCAGAGGAGGCGTGCAGCTCAGTCTTTCTCCCGTCTGCTCTGCTGAGGCTGCTTTCACTTGAGGAGCCTCTATTCAGCACAGCCATGCCATTTCTGTAAGCCAGTGACTAGGAATGCTGAGCTGTGGCTGGGGTTGTGGCTCAGTCCCTCTCAGTCCTCCAATCTGCTCAGGTTTCTCTTTTCACTTCAAGAGCCCTGGCTTGGGAAGCCGCTCCCTAACAGTGACTCTATTCAGCTCTGCCATGCTATTTCTGAAAGTCAGCTACTTGACATGGGGAGATGCTGCTGGTGGGCTGGTACCTTGCTCTATCACCACCTGGGAATTTCAGCCACCCCTGCTCCATGGTCCCTATTCCACCTCAGACACAATGACCTGATTGGGGCATAGTATGCCACCCCTTGAGTTAGGATGTTAAGTTGTCCAGTCTCCTGGGGCTTCCACTCTCCTCAAGTCTCAACTTCCAGCCCACACAGGACCTAGCTCCTTTTTGACCATAGTCTCCCAACCCCTCTTTTTCTGCCAGCCCTGTGTTACGTTCTGCATCCCCATCCCATACTGCCCCTTCCCCTTCCCTCTCCAGTTTGGCCCTTTTTCCTCTAACCTTCAGGTTGTTCTGCATTGCATGGTTCTCTCAGTTGATACAGTTTCTCAGAGTTTCCCTTCCCTTCTATTCAAAAGTCCCTTCATACATAGGTATCAGGGTTCTCCTCTCACACTGCTATCTTTTACCCCTCTGTCAGTAATATATTTTAAATTATATTTTTAAAGGATACATTCTAAAATAGGCCCTAAAACATCTCAGCACCTTTAAATTTAGAGTCATTCTTTATTTTTTTTACAAGACCAAGATCTCATTATTCTTGATAAAAACTGAACATCTAGTCCTATTGAACATACAATTCTGTGTAAGAACCTTTAAAATTCATTAATACACCTACAAAAGTTAAACTCAGGAGAAAATGATATGATGTAAAAAAGTCCACTGTGTCCTAACACATGAAACCAACATTTATGATAAAAACCAAAAAATGCAAATGAGCCCAAAAAGGCCTTTTTTAATTCCCCACCAGGTAAGCATGAAAGTGAGAAGTCAGTCTAAGAACTTGGCACAAATACTGTTAATAGTTTTCAATCTTTCTCTACTGGATATAACATTGAGTGATGCTTATAGTGTCGTTGACATCTTTTATTCCCGGAAGACAAAAAGAAACACAAGTCACAGGGAAAGCCCCCAAATAAACCCTACTGATCAGTACCAGATGTTTTAGAACTGTGAAGACCCATTGAATTTCATATTAAGCTATCATTTTGGGTCTTAGAGAGAGATGTTTAGGTGTGGAGATGAGGGTAGAAGTTTTGTTTAATTCAGGTTGAGAAACATATGAACAATGAAGTTTATAGATGTTGTTGGTTTTTACAATCTTTGCCACAAAGGTGGCTATGAGTTTATATGTTATACCCAAAACAAAAGTTCATAGACACAGAAAGCAGATTAGTGGTTGCCAGAAGTTGGCTGTGGGATAAAGTGAGTGGTCGTGATTATAGGGTTTTCTTTTGGAGTGTTGAAAATGTCTGGAACTTGAGAGTGGTAATGGTTGCCAAATATTATAGATGTACTAAATTCCACTTGAATCATACACTTTTGAATAGTTATTAGTTAAAATTGTGAATTTTATATTATGTGTATTTTTCAAAATAAAAATTATGGCCATGAAAGTAAAGGGTAAGTAGATAGGTATAGATAGAAGTGAGGCAATGGAAAGATTTTGTTTGTTTGTTTAAAATTGCACATTTTATATAGGCTATCATGAGCAAAGGAACCAGTAGAGAGAAAAGCTGAAGGTAGAGGACATGGGAAGGAGAAATAGCTCAGAAGGTGCTGAGGTGAGAGTTCAAAGCTCAGCAAAGGGAAGCCGGGATGGCTCAGTGGGTTAAGCGCTCACTTTGCAGCGTGGGAGACTGAGGATCGAATCCCGGCCCCAGCCCGTGTGGACCCATGTGCTGAACTGGGGAGTTCCCCCAGTTTAGTTCTCTCTCTGTCTCTGTATCTCTCTCTCTCTCTGTCAAAAACAATAATAATAAAAAAAAATTTAAAAAAAGCTCAGCAAAGTGGGTGGAGTAGTTTCTCTCATGGATGTGGCAACTGTCTATTTAAAAAGGACTTTTAGGTCCTCAAGTGACTCCCAGGAACAGGAATGACAGTCTGTTTATCTAGAGGAGTCCTGTGGAAACTCAAATGAAATAGGTTTGATTCCAGGGATGTGGACCTAACCATTGACTCTTTAGTTTGAGTGAAGTGGGTGCACTGAAGAACAGAATTAAGGTCAGACTGTAATGTAATTGGCAGCAATAAAAGCCAGTGCTGAGATCTCTGGACAAAACTTTTCCTGAGTCCATATTTTTAAGGTTTATTTTATTGTTTTTGAGAGAAGATGGAGTAGGGAGAGAGCTAGAGAAGGAGGAGGACCCAGAGCAGTCTCCATAGTTGTACATCATTAGTTGTTACATGGTTGGCCCTCACACATGGAAGGTAAGCTGCAGTTCAGCATGTGGGTTTGTATAGGCTGGGGCTGGAAATCAAACGTTTTACCTCACGATTAAAAGGCAAGCACTCAACCACTGAGCTATGCCAGCATCAACTACAGAGTTCTTTTTAACGTCTGTTTGAGTAAATCCACATTTTCTTTAAAGTATAGACCACTGGCAGGAAACAGACTGAGTATGATCCCAAATCTAGGGGCTCTAAAACCAAGTAGATTTTAGAGAAAATAAGTCCAGAGCAAGAAGTTAAGACAGAGAAAGTGGCTCCAACATTAGTCAGAATATTAACAGACTTACCTACCACATCAAGGATCACCCACTGTTCCTTCCCCATCATTATAGTAGCCTTTTTTTTATTGTTAAATTTATTGGGGTGACATTGATTAGTAACAATTAGATAGTTTCTGGATGTACAAGTCCACATCACATCACCTATGCATCACATTATGTGCACACTATAGTGGCCTTTTGGGGGGGGAGTTGCTGGGCACATCAGGACCCATCAGTTAAACACAGCCATTTGCAGAGAAGTTGCTCCCGTTCAGAACAGAGGAAAGTCAGTTCCTCTTCCATTGCTCTTTTAGTTTGCACAGGAAACATGGCTGCTTTGGAGAATTAGGGCATTCCTTATTCCAGGGTTCTGGGTTTCTGCATCCCAAGAAAGATCCTTCACCTGGTGTTTCCCGCCTGGGGTTGCTGGGGTGGCCCTGAGGTGGCTTTGGGCATGGTCTGCCTAGAACTGAGACCAAAAGGCTGGCCTGTCTCTGAACTCATCTGTGGTCTCATCTGTGGTCTCACTGTTCCTTTGTTTTCTCATTTTCCTTGGCTGAGTTGTTAGAGACATTGAAACAAATTTTCTAGCCTTCCTTAGGATCCAAGCTTTCTCAGTAGAGATGCAATGGTAAGTCAAAATTACTATAAACCCCCTTTAGGTTAGAGAAAACCTCAGGCTAGGTGTAATAAAATTAACCCTAACTTACCTAGGTTTTGGCAAGTACAGTCAACTTCTTTACATTGGCTTACATCTATCTGATCCTAGAAGGACACATAAACTACAACAGTCTGTAAATATTAGAAAAACATAGTTCTTAACTATGGCTGAGATTTAGTTATTTTAAGTGATCAAGGACCTAATTAAGACAATATAAAACACAGAAAATAATTCTAATGATTTTCAGGTAGAAAATGTTTCAGTAATATCAGTAGCAAATTAGTAGTCTAAGAAACTTCTGTCTTAATTAGAATTTTATAATAATCTTGTTTAGCTCCACCATCTGTCAAAGCTTCCTAAAGATTTTCTTTTCATAAAACTTCTACAACTTTCTTAGTCCCTTTTAGTTTTTCTTCATTGACTCATTCATAAAAGACCATGTTTATGACAAATTATTTTCTTTCAATATCTTTAAAAAATGTATTTTCATACCTTGTACTTTGTTTTAAAAAAAACATACACCTATAATCTCTTTTCATATTAATCAGCATCTATAACTTTTAGAACCTTAATTTTTACTGACAACTAAAAAGCAAAAATCAGTATTTCCATTGGCAAATCCAACACATTTTGCAACCCTTAGCAGCATAGACTTTTGTTATCAATATATTTTTAAATTTTTAGAATCACATTTTTAATAAAGCATGATATATTTATCAACAGATCTTAATTTATCTTTTAGCTTCAACAGATCTTAATTTATCTTTTAGCTTCAACAGATCTTAATTTATCTTTTAGCTTCTCTGCATCAATAAAAAAAAGTATATAAATTCAGGCCTGTTCAATTATTAATATTTCAGTATTTCATTCTTTTGGAATACCTACATTTTTAATAATTTTTAAATACAACTTATCAAAAAGTCTAAAATTTTAAATATTTATTTTATTGTTTTGGCAGGGACAGAGAGAGACACAGTGAGAGACAGAGAGAAGGGGGAAGGCCCAGGGAAGTCTCCATAGCTGTATGTCATCAGTTTTTGACAGGGTTTTGTTCCACAAAGGGGCAGCCTCCTACATGAAAGGCATGGCCCCTCAAGCCAGGATCCAAGCCAGGGGGTGTGAACCAAACTGGGGGCTTCCCACATGGGAAGCATACCCAAATTCAGCATATGGGTCCACATGGGCCAGGGCTAGGAGTCAATCCTCAGTTCCCGGGGCTGCAAAGTGAGCATTTAACCCACTGAGCCATCCCTGCTTCCCTTAAAAATTTAAGTAACCAAAATAATTTGGGAAATTACATTTAAGTATCTATTAATATATATTCTATCAAGTAACATTATTATTACTAAAGAGGTTTGTTAATAACCTTTTCAGTTGCATTTATTTATTTATTTTTTAACTTCAGGGGATTTTAAAATTAATTACTATTTTAGCTATTTTGTTTTACCAACTTCAATAAACATAACAAGCCTTTTAAAACCAGGTGATGGGGAAGCCAGGATGGCTCAGTGGGTTAAGCGCTCACTTTGCAGTGCTGGGGACTAGGGATTGAATCCCAGCCCCGGCCCATGTGGACCCATATGCTGACCTGGGAGCTCCCGCAGTTCAGTTCTCTCTCTGTCTCTGTCTCTGTATTTCTCTCTCTCCCTCTCTCTCTGTACAAAATAAAAAAATAAAAAAATAAATATTAAAAAACAAACAGATGAAATAAAACTTATAAATGTAAATCAGTGTTAGTATTAAACATCTTCTCAAGTTAGATGATCCTGAAAAGAACCTGGGTTAATTTTTATTATTGAAGTAGTTAATTTTTTAAAAGTCAATTAAGCATTATAAACTGATAATGAGCAAAAATATAACAATATATAAAAAAGAACTATTAACAGTTTTAGGAGATCCAAGATGGCGGCATGAGAGGAGAACGCCGATAACTGCCTGGAAAGGACCTTGTGAACAGAGGGGAATCCACAGGGGAAACCCTGAGAAGAAACCTCAACTAAGAGAACCACACAACACGGAACAACACACAAAGGTTAGAGAAAAAAGGGGAGAGCGGGAGAGGAAAAGGGAAGCAGCAGTTCGGGGACAGAGACTCGGAGCGCGGCCCGGGGCTGGCAAAAACAAAGGGGGATTGGGGGAATATGGTCAAAGTGGAGCTGGATTGAGGGCGGGCTGGAAGCCGAGACCTAGGGAGCGTGGCATCCCCACAAGACTGTGGACAATTTAACATCCGAACTCAAGGGACAGCACACAGTGCCCTAATCAGATCACAGAGCCTAAAGTGGAACAGGGACTGTGGAGCAGGGCGGCGGCACTTCCTGGCGGGCGGGGTGAGAGTAGGGCACCAGCCCACAATAGCTCAGCACCCCTGATTTATGGAGGAGATTGACTGTGAAGGAGCGCCTTCTGAAGACAGGGCTCTTGGAGTGAGGGCTGAGGCTTGAGTGGGGATAGCTGCATTGGACATGCTAAGAGTGAATCCTGCGGTCTCAACAGAGCCGGGAGCATAGAGCAGCTTCCGCCCGAGCTACGGCCTGTGTGCCCAGGGCTTTCGGCGCCCCACCCACCGGGCCGCCGCGACACCGCTGCTTGCTTGCCAGCGCGCAATTGGGCTTTTGGTGCCCCGCTCACCAGACCGCTGCGGCCCCGCTGCTGGCGCGCAAGTGCACAGCTAGGCTTTCGGCGCCCCGCCCACTGGGTCGCTGCGCATCGCTGCGTGTGCGCACCCAGGCTTTCGACGCCCCACCCACCGGTCAACTGCGGCGCCACTACCTGCTCGCTGGCGTGCTACAGGGCTTTTGGCACCCTGCTTGCCAGGCTGCCACAGCGCCACTGCCTGCGCACAGGACCGGCTTTCGGCGCCCTGCCCACCAGGCCGCTGCAGCACTGCTGCCTGCTCGGGAGCACGCCGCTGGGCTTTTGGCGTCCCGCCCACCGGGCCACTGGGGCGTTGTGGACCACGCGCGCTACTGGGCTGCCGGCCAGGTCTCCGCGGTGTCATTGCCTGTGCATGGGACTGCATGACCGACCGGGGCCTCTGCCAAGCCCCAGCCCAGCCAAGTGCTGCCCTGTGGGTTTGGCTTACAGATACGATTGAAGGAGGGGCAGCCAGGCAGAGGAGAGAAAGACCAGAGCTCCTGCGCCCCGCCCACACTGAACCAGCAGCCCTCCTGCTAAAAGAGAAATCTGCTATTGTGTCTCGGGCCCACCCTAGTTCCTACTCACATGCCCCCACCCCTGGCCACGCCTTTACTACCCTGCTATCTAACAGCTAAGACAGCAACCTGAAGAGCCCCAGGACATAGAAGCTGTCTGCTTCCCCCAACCCTCCCCTGAAATCTCCTTCTCCCACAACTGAGCTCAAAAGAAAAAATAAAGAGAAGCCCATCTGATAGGCAAACCCCCAGAGGGAAAACACACTCATGCGTAAAGTAAAAAGAACCAAATCAAACACAATGCACACCTCAGAATCCAAAGCCCCTCCAGAAGATCAGGGGCAGTTTTTAGTAAAGGACCTTGCACACTTGGAATCAAATCTAAGTGAAACAGAATTCAGGGCTGCATTAATCAAGACACTCAGAGAGCTCACTCAATGCTGGCAAAGTACCCAGACACAGTTAAATGACCTCAACAAGAAATTTTCTGAGCAAAATGAGTACTTTACCAACAAAATTGAGAAGCTAGAGCAAAACCAAAAGGAA
>PVKE010038448.1:0-15443 GCA_004027555.1 Craseonycteris thonglongyai
TGACCGTAGTCCCCCAACCCCCCCTTTGTGTTTGCCAGCCCCGGGCCGCGCTCCGAGTCTCTGTCCCCGAACCGCTGCTTCCCCTTTTCTCTCCCGCTCTCCCCTTTTTTCTCTAACCTTTGTGTGTTGTTCCGTGTTGTGTGGTTCTCTTAGTTGAGGTTTCTTCTCAGGGTTTCCCCTGTGGATTCCCCTCTGTTCACAAGGCCCTTCCCAGGCAGTTATCGGCGTTCTCCTCTCATGCCGCCATCTTGGATCTCCTATTTCATGTATTGATTCTTAATAAACTGTGTCAATATTAAATGTAGAGCTTATCCTTTATTATTCACTTTCTTTTTTTTACTTGACACTCCAAAACTATTCTGAATGCTGTTAAATATCTAAAATATTAGTTATTCCATAACAACTTACAATTATGGGAGTTATTAATATTCAGAGACAGTGTTTCTTTTTCTTTGGTTTCTGGGATAGTTGAAAGAAGTTTAATTCTCCAAAGGGGACTATTCTGTTTTTGAATACGGTGGAACTGCTAAGATTCTCAGCATCTGAAAAAGACATGGCAAGCTGGGACTACACAGTCATTTAAAGAGAAAACCACTCGTTGCATTGCCATGTGGCCATTGGGTACTCGTGAAATATTAGCTGATGTTCAAAAAATTAAGTGGAATGTAGTTATTTTATGCATAAGGTGAATACAAAGTAGAACTTTGTCTATGTTGTCTATGCTTGAAATTAAAAGAGGTTTCAAAAATCAAGAATAGGGCCTTCCTTATAAAATTTAAGTTGGTAACCTGGATGGCAAAATTTAAAATACTATAGCATGTAATTATGATTGCGACACAATAAAAATAAAAATATTTTATATAGAAACTGGATATTTTGACAAATATAGGGCTTATTCAATACTAGAAAACTTTATAATATTTAATTTTGTAATAGGGTAGGAATAAGATAACCAATCATGACTGACCTATAAAGATTCTATAAAACTATGTTAATACATTTGTATTCACTTTAGACTTAGCTACAGGCAGTCCAAGTACCTGGATTCTGTCATCAGGTATTTATCCCAGAGATGGGTCATTGAAACTAAGGAACCATTAAGCCAGCCAATTCATTGGCCTCATTTTTTCTTAGGAATGTGGTAACATCACAATACACAATGATTACACATAAAATACAGTCATATATACCTATACACTGTTGATAGCGATGTAATTATCAATTTTAAATAATGCATCCCCATGACTACAAAAAAAATTTTTTTGACATCAGTTATTCCATTTGGTATTTACACAACAAGGAAGGTTTTAAGTATTAGAACTTTAAGTATTAACACTAATCTGCCTCCTTCAGAAGAGGCAGGCTACAGCTCTGAAAATGATGTTCATCTTTGTATTGAACAGGATCTTTCTTGCTGTTGAGTGTAAGGGGCTATGCTTGTGTGTCCCCTTACAACACATTTGTTAGATGTGTTGTTCAAATCTTCTTTATCTTTCCCAATTTTAGTGTGTGTTCAGAGGAGACAGTAGTCTAGGTGGTATCCATTGTTCATCTGTAATCTATTATACTATGGGTTTCTGCCCACTTTCCAAGCCTTTTGCCCCAAATATCCTCCCATTCTTTGTTGCTTGCAACTAAGATGGTTCCTCTTGATTTCAAATGAGAACCTGTCTGATTCAACCGTTGGATCCAAGAATATATGATAGCAAGAGACATGGAGTAAAATGGAAGAAATGGGAGCTTAATTGTCTGCTTGTACTGCTAAAGGCAATGAAATCCTCTTATCATTAAGGGATGGACAGCTGGTTGCCAATGACACTCAGTTGTGTAAAAGAAAATTAAATTATTCCCTGTGATCATCATGATTAAAGAGCTGATTGAAAGCAAGTTTGGGGGATCCTTGCTGTTCCTATGATAGAATTACATGATGGGCAAAAGTAATTCGAGAAATACCACCTAGTGTTATTGTTTCTGAGGGAATGAAACAATTTAAAGGAAAGAAATGGCAAGGCCAAATCCCGATACTGTGTTTTTACATAGACTGAAACAAAGGATTCCATATAATTTTTAAAATATGCTGTTTCTAGCCACACCAGTGATGAGGTGGCTAATAATTAACTCAAGAAACTATCTTACAGGTTGCCAGACGGCAATGCTGTTGAATGGATTGACTTTCCAGAAGCCCTATGTGAATGTAAGTACATCAATCGTAAAAGTGTGGGTTCTAGAATATAAAATACAGAGACATGGGATATTTCAGTACTCAAGCTTCTCCCCAAACCCCAGCCCTCCCTGAGCCTCCTCCATGAGGGAATACAGCCCCTTCCTCACTTGTCTGATACAAAATTTCCTCCCTCTCTTGAATCCTTCATAGCACACTCAAGTGAGGTACAAGCCTTTCAAAATAAAGACAATTCTTTACACCCTACTCCTCAATGACAGACTTTTAATTAGAGGAATATTCGTCCTTGTACCACAGAAAAATTATGAAGTAAAGCCTAGGAAGAGAAGCCTAAATACACACACACACATACAAAAGCATAACTTTGTAAATCATATCAATATAATAGAATAATATGTGGGAGAGGTAAGAAAATGGGGTCTGAAAGTGATTTTCTACAGAAGGAAAATGTAATTACAAATCAGGCAGAATATGTCCATAGTCAACATATTAACACAAACCTATATGTTCTGGATACTATGTGCTGCCTTGAGTCGCTAGGGTTAGTTCTAATATTTTACTTGTATAGCTGATTTAAAAATTAAAAGCCAAAACCTCAGTTTGCTAAGTGGTCTTCTCTTGGAAATGTCAAAATTCTTATACAGATAATTTAAATATTTCAAGAATTCAGACACTGCTCTAAGGACTTCAAGATAGCTGAAATTGTTTGCCCTTCAATAAAGCTTTGAAACCCATAGAGGGAAGGGGAACATCAGCATCGTTGCAAAGAAATTCTGCAGCTGTTCACTTTAGGGGAGTCATGTCGATGAGAGCTACTGCAGATGAAACCAAGATAAGTTGTATATTAAGTAGCTTTGAACAGATAACATTTTTTAAGTCACAGGAATAAGAACAAGGCTTGTGTAGTTAACATAACAAGGTGCAGGGACTGTATGTAAAACCAAAATGATTTGATCCATGAGAAATAACGACTTTATTTGTTATTACCTGATCAAGGGGTACCCAGGACTAAATATATATGCATCATACTGATGTCCCATCCTGCTTTTCCCAGACCTGCATCAATTCTTAGATCTGTCACCCCTTGAATGAAGTGGCAGTGGGGTATACTTTAGGAAAAACATTACAGAATCTATATAGCCTGGGCATATTTTATCTTAGTTTTTACCAAAGATACCTGCATCCATTTTATTGTGTGACTTATGTATCTAAATACTTAGATGCTTGCCAACATTAACAATATTATCTGGAGACTTAAACCCTCTACTGTTTCCCCGGGTGTATGGGACTTTATGGCAACCAGTGATCCATAGACTCTTAACATGAATCCTCCTCACCATATCTCCAATAGAACATTCAAATTATCCACTACTGATTGAGTTTTTGAGTATGTACTGTAACAGCAATCGTTAGCCCCCGGGTCTATCCCCACAATGGTTCTCTGGTACTTGGAATGGTAGTTACTATAGTAGGAAGGGCCATGCAAATCTTTGGTACCTCTCTTCCCTAATACTTCCCTAGTACATAAAAACAAACAAACAAAAGATTAAAATGTGACTAGGAGGCAATTTAAATTAATGCTACCATCGAAGACTTGAAATATATATGGGAAAGTAATGATACCTATCACTTCCCAGTTTAATCACCAATTTAGCTGAAACTAAAAACATATGGCATGTAGCTATTGACCTGGGAAATATTTTTTTTCTTATCTAAATAAATAGAAAACATCAGAAGCTGCTTTGCTGATCTTAGCAGGAACTACAAGATACTTACCATCTTGCTTCTCGGGTATGTCAGCTCTATAACGTCACACCATATTGAAAACTGTGGGAAACTTGACTGTCTTATCATCCAAAAAACATTACTAGACTGGTCTTTTAAGCTGAAAAGTTAATGATGAAAGAAACTAAAAGCTAAATACTCTAAATGTCTTGGTACGATCTGTACTGAAGATGGGGAGATA
The DNA here is from genome assembly GCA_004027555.1 of Craseonycteris thonglongyai. Classification (NCBI taxonomy): domain Eukaryota; kingdom Metazoa; phylum Chordata; class Mammalia; order Chiroptera; family Craseonycteridae; genus Craseonycteris; species Craseonycteris thonglongyai. Next base: position 4,149 of record PVKE010038448.1, read on the forward strand.
AAACCTTCAAAACTCAATGAGACATTTGAGCAATCAATGAACTAGGCCACAGAACAAAATAAGAATCCATGAGTTGAACTAGATAAACAATGAGCAGGAACATCTCTTCCTAACGATAAATTCCAAACTAATATATACAGAAGTGAGGGAATTCGAAAATAACTATTTGGCATTCATTCTATTAATTGTTTCAGACAAGAATCATCATAACCTAAAAGTAGTGGGTAAAAAATATGATGAGAAAAAAATATTTGTAAGATATTTCCATAACATTCTATTAATTACCATGGCACATATAGAAGCCTGGCCAACAATACTTCCATCAAGTGATCAAAATAACATCACATTCAATAGGAAAGGTTGACATCAAGTGCCCCCTATGATTACTTCTACAAAAAAATGTACACATAAATTCTAATCATGATGAAAATCAGGAAAACACAAATTAAGGAACAGTTTAGAAAACGAACAGCCAGAATATTTGAAAAGCGTTGCAGTTATGAAAAAAACAGAGATTGAAGAACTAATCTACATGTGATCCTCAATTAGGTCTTGGAAAGAAAAACTTTTTTTTTTTTTGCTAAAAAAGATAATATGACAATTGGAGAAATTTTCACAAAGTCTATAGTTTTGATAATTATCAACATTAATTCTCTGATATTAATCTTACTTTAATTATGTAAGAAAATATTCTTGTTTTTAGGCAATACACCCTGAAGTATTTAGAAGGGCATGCTATTTGTAAATTTCCTCCCAACTTTTAAAAGGAAAAAAAAAAAAGTATATATATATAAATTTGTACTCATATGGTCTCAAAATAGTGTGTGTGTGTGTGTGTGTGTGTGTTTAGAGAAAGAAAGAGAGGAGGGAGAATAAAATATACGTAAAAATGTTAACAGGTTTGGGATAAAAGTTGAGGAGAATTTATTTAACTATATTTGTGACTTTTTACAGTTCTCAAATCATTTCAAAATACAAAGTAAATTTAAAGTCAATTGGACTGCAATCTTACTGAAAGCTGATTCATTCTGAAGAGTTCACTCTTAAGAGAAAGACAATATGCTAAACATTATCACTAACAAAGAAGCACATTTGCTTCTGATTGCATGAAATTAAGAATACCAACTGATATAGTAATCTAGAGAGAACAGTTAAAGACCAGATGAGACTAGAAAGAGGGAAGCAATGAAGAAATACTGCCAGAAATAACAAAACAGCAAATTAGTATCTTCCTCCCAAATACTTTCTCTTTTTGCAGTTAAGAGAATGTACATAAGTGGCCGTGTGTTAGATACCAGTATACTCTCAAATTGTTTATTACTTTCCACATAACTCTGAAATATTCATCTGGTATTTATTATATACCTGTCATTGCATTAAGTCTTGACACGCCAATGAACAAAAGAGATGTACTTCCCACTATAAATATATGGTCTAATGGCAAACAATAACAATAAATAAATAATTACAAGAATAATTATTTAATATTACTGTGTAGTACATAAAAAGACAGAGGACAATGAGGGGGTTTAGTGGAGGAACCTGTTAGAGTTTCAGGACACATAGAAGATTTTAGTGAGAAAGGGATGTTAACTTGAGATTTGGTAAATGAAAGTGAGTCTATTTACTGACTCTCTATTCTGTTATTCTTTTTGATTATCCTTTTTACAATACTATACTCACTAGATTACTAGAGCCTTAAACTTAGTCTTGAAATGAAATCATATAAACCCTAAACTTTAGCTGCAGGAGTGTCCAACCTTTTGGCTTCCCTGGACCACATTGGAAGAATTGTCCTGGACCACACAAAAAATACCGGTACACTAACACTAATGATAGTTGATGTGCTAAAATTTTTTCAAAATAATCTCATCATGTTTTAAGAAAGTTTATGACTTTGTGTTGGGCCGCATTCAAAGCCGTCCTGGACCATATGCTGCCCACGGGGCTGTGGGTTGGACAAGGTTGCCGTTGTTTTCACATTTTGCATTTCTACATACATTTTAGAATCCAATTTTTAATTCTTATAGCAAACAAAGTCCTTTGGAATTTGGATTTGAGTTGCATATAGATTGCCTTAGGGAGTGAAAACTTTATCAATATTGAGCTTTCCAAAAATCAAGATACTGCTTTTCTCTATTTACTTATGTATTCCCTAATTTCTCTCAGCAATGTTTTATTGCTTTCAGTGTAGAGCTCTCTCACATTTTGTTAAATATATCCCCACAGATCTAGGTTGGAAACTGCATTAACTGTGGTGCTTTTCAATTCTCATTTTCCAATAATTGGCTACAACCATTGGATTGTGTTTAGAAACACAATCAATTAGACTTTCACTCCTGCTTAAGATGTAGACAATTTGAGAAATGTATCAATTTCATCATAGCAATGAGGACAAACCATGTAATTTACAATATCATAATTCTTTAGGCTATCAAGGAGTTGAGGTGGCAAGGTAATTACAAACTGAAATTCAAAAGGTTCAAAATCTCTCCTAAGAAAGATAGAAGTATGAATTCTTTCACTTTTTGCAGAATAGTAGGAAAAAAAGAGGTTGTCAACTTATAGATTGTAAGAAGAAAACAGATGAAGTTTCAATGAATTTTAAAGGATAAATATGGGCTACTATGAGAGATGAGAATCCCAGAGAACTGCAGATACAATGAGAATCTTCAAAATTTTTTTCAAAAAAATCTCCCTTGTGGGTACAAAAGGAAAGTACTTCAACATAATAAAGGCCATGTAGTAAAAAACCTCAGCTAATGTCATTCTCAATGGAGAAAAACAAAGCTTTTCTTCTATGATCAGGAACAAGACAAGGATGCCCTTAGTCACCATTGTTATTCAACATATGGAAAGTTCTAGCCAGAGCAATCTGGCAAGAGAAAGATAAAAAGGCATACTTAATAGAAATGAAGAAATCAAATTGTCACTTTTTTCAGATGACATAATTATTTATATAGAAAACCATAAAAACATCATCAAAAACCTATTACAAACAATAAACAAATATAGTAAAGTTGCAGGATACAAAATCAATGTACAAAAATTTATAGCATTCCTGTATATGAACAATAGAATTAATGAAAAATAAATGAAAAATAAAACTAAACAAAACAAAACAATTCTTTCTGTAATTGCAACAAAGAGAATGCCTAGGAATAAACTTAACAAAGGACATGAAGGACCTATATACAGAAAACTATAAGACATTATTAAAAGAAATTTGAAAACACAAAAAAATTGAAAGATATTCCATGTTCATGGAGTGAAAGAATCAACATAGTTAAAATGGCCATATTACCCAGAGCAATATACAGATTTAATGCAATCCCCATCTAAACCTCAATGACATTTTTAAAAGAAATAGATAAAATATAATCAGATTTGAATGGAATCACAAAGACCTCACATAGCCAAAGCCGTTCCAGTGGGTAGGCAGGAACAAGGCTGGAGGTACCAATCTTGCCTATGTAATAAAGCCTCCATAAGAATCCAAAGGGAGAGGGTCAGGAGAGCTCCCAGGTTAAGGATCCAGACTGCTTCCACACGCTATCATCTTCAGCCCCAAGCTCCACTAGCAAAGAACCTCCTTTGCTCAGAACTTCACCCTATGTATCTCTTCATCTAGCTGTGTATTTGTACTTTTTAATATCTGTTATAATGAATCAGTCTTCTAGTGAGTAAATGTGTTTCCTGAATTCTATGAGCTGTTCTAGAAAATTACTAAAACCCAAAGACAGGGAGTCATAGGAAGCTCTTATTTACAGCCAGTCAGTCAGATGTACAGTTAACAAACCTGGACTTGCAATTTGATATCCTGGGTTGGAGGAAGTCATTGGAGACTCTAATCTATAGCGTGAAGATCAGAAGCAAGGTGGAAATACTTGCTACTGCATCTGAAGTGTTGGTGTGGGGGGTGCAGTCTTGTGAGATTGAGCCCTGTACCTGTGGAATCTGAAGCTGTCTCTGAGTAGTGTCAGAAGTGAGCTGGATTCTCATACACCCAACTGGTGTCACAGTAGTGCTTGTCAGTGTAGGGGAAGCTGCCCCACACCCAACACACACACATTGGAATTTGGTCCAGGAACTCAAAAGGACATCTTTAGTAAAGGAATCCCAAATAATAGCCCCAAGTCTAAGACACATTCCTCAAATTCATTAGAGCTCTGGTTTCCTCATGTTCTAGAAATGTTTGCATAGACGTACTGGGATTTGAGATCTTAACTCAAATTTCTCTGACCTCCTTTAAACATTATGCTTTTCAAAACAGGTTTGATATATAACTCTCATGCCAAAAACGCAGACAATTCCCACATTGTTCTTCCAATTAAATCTACAAATAGGTACCACACATAAGCTCCACTTATCCATAAGCTACTGGAATGAAATTGTCACAAAAGATAGTAGTAACAGCCATAACTCAAAATGAAAGAAGAGGAAATTGTATAGCTATAGATTCACTAGGGAGGTCCTGGTTTTATGAAAGATTTTAAAATAGAAATATTTTTCCCTTAATCCAAAATTGTACCTCAATAGAAATCTTAGGCTGACTTTTAGTTACCAGATTTAGTCTTTACTAATTTTTTTTTTTCTTTTACAATTCGGTCTTGACAGATAGCGTTTGGAGTCTTATTCATAGATTCTAAAATTTCCACAAAGACACAGCCTGACAGAAATTTCCAGCTGAAAATTTTTTTTAACATAGCTTGCATTCTTTCTACTCATTCTCTGACACGTCCTGCAAGACCATGCTGTCAGTCCTCCCTATTTGCCCCTGGGACACAGTCATTCCAGATCGGCCTTGCTCCTTTCTGGCATGTTCCATGTCAAGGGCCAGGAGTTGACTTTGTTTGGAGCGACCGCATTCCTTAGTTACAAATATGTCTGTTGCTCTCACAGGCATCCCGGAGACGTTCTTAAATTCTCCTTACCCTGCTGCCTCCTACAGCTTAATTGTCATCATAACAAATGCCAGATTGGGTTAAGCTGAAACTGTAACATTATCTTGAAAATGATCTAACATAAACAAAAAATAAAGTTATACAGAGGCAAAGGAAAAGAGTGGAGAGGGAAAGAAAGGCTAAAAGATAAAAAAAAAAAAAGGACACAAAGAGATACTAACAGTCACATTTATAAAGAAGTGAATGACCAGCTGATACAAGAGGGTAAATACTGCCCCCTTTTGATGCTCCAGAAACAGTGACTAATACATCACAGTGCATCCAGTTCAGTAGTCTCACATTGGTCACTATACACATGGCTCTGGACTTCCTGAGTTCCATCATTCTTGTTTCCTGTCAATAGTCATATTTATGTGTGTATTGTGGGCAAGGGAAAGAGTATTGGCTCAATATCCCAGAATAAGCTGCACTCCACTTACCGTGAGGCAGGTTCATCCTTTTCCTCAGGCTTCTAATATCCTGACTACAATTTCTGCTGGCTTAATTGGCTCAACTTTATCATGGTATGAATCCCATGTTTTTCTAACATTATTTTAGGAATCCCGCATACTAAATATAGTACATTGTCATTTTCTTAGTAGTTTCTTTTTGACAGGAGAGCTTCATTTTCAATGGAGAGCATCTTATTCTTGGAAATACTTTGAGTTTTGTATTTCAACCACTCATGAGGAATGCCTCCATAATATCCCTGGAGCCTCTATTCTCTTTATCAAGCATAATTTTAAAAATGACTATAATTACATCTACTGAGCCCATGCTGAGTACTTCACATGCTTAGCAGTTTTCAAGCATCTTCTCTTCCAATCTGCAAAGTAATTCTATGAAAAAGATAGTATTCACTCCATTTTAGAGACTGGAAAACTGAGACCCAGAAGTTAAAAAACTTTTTCCATGTTTTTTCTCTAATTCTCCATTTTATAAATATACAGATTCATTCCTAAAAAAATGCACTTCTCTAAATGTGTCTTTCCGTTCTTTAGAAAACTCCAAAAAGTTCACCTATCTTTAAACACATCACCCAAATGTCTAGTCTATCTTGCACCTATGATGCTACTTTTGTTCATATATCAAGCTAAGAAGTTCTAGAGGTTGGTGACATGCCTACGTACACTGATCATTCCCAGATCATGAGGACCGCACTTGAAATTTTGTTTCTTCCATGACTGTCCTCATCTTTAGACCTCAAAACCACTACCAGCTACAGCACACAGCACTGAATAGCAGTACAGGCAATGGACAAGGCCATCTGCCCAATAGGACAATACAGGAGATTAGGGGGCAAAGGGGTATCTTTTCTAGTACCAGGAAGTTGCTGGTCCCCCAGACCACAGAGGTACTGGAATTTGGCTCCTCACCATACCCCTTCAGTTCCCACTTCACTTCAAATCCTGACCTTCCCAGTTTGTCCCACTTAATAATATCATACTTCATACTTTTAATAACACCCACACACACACTTTTACTATGATTATCCAGCCAGTTGGGGTTCCTATACAGCAGGTCCTTGAATAATGACATTTTACTCAAAGTTTTTTCATTACAATGTTGATGAGATGCTACAGGAACTTCGCTCTTATTTATTCAGTCTACTGTAAAATGGTTATGTAATACGTCATTTTGCTACAGTTTTGAGAAGCTGCCAGTGTGTGAAGTAAGTTTTCTACTGTACAACTATCATTAACGGAACAGCAAAGTCTTCACAAATCTGACAAAATCTAAGAGCAAAAGAAATAAATGCATGAAAGCTACATAGCTACTAAGAACGGCTCTGGTTCTCAAAGGAAAAACCAGAGGGTAAGGAAGGAGGGCTGGAGGAAGGGGGTGTCAAATACATGGTGCTGGGAGGAGAATGGACTCGGGGTGATGAGCACACAATGCAACACATAGATGATGTTTTGTACAACTGTATAACTGAAACTTATGTAATGTTACTTACCAATGCCACCCCAATACATTAAATAATAGAATTTTTTTAAAAAAAGGTGCTGCATCAGGTTAAAAAAAGAAAACCTAGAAACTAAAAATGTGGTCTCATTTCTCAAATGTATGCTTCTTACCCTTTCCAGGAAGAAACACATAGGGATGGGGCACTCAGCTCAGCTCACCGGAGAAAAGAACAGTCTGTTTACTATCAGAAAATATATTCATTTTGACAACACTCCTCCCCTTACTCAGGCCTCTGCACAGTGCATATTCTCCTACAGCATCCTGTCATTTCTTATTATATACATCTTCTCTTAGAGGATATCTGTTAGAAAAATCCACTACTACAAGTTTGTTAAGATTTAGTAACACAATGGGAAAGTTTACATTCATCATTCAGGCCCACCTGTGGGTCACTCCTGGCTGTCCCTTGTGCTTTCCCCGGCATCTCTATTCTCTTAGGAAGGTGGCACAGCAAAGTACTGATATGTGTACTGAGCTCACCGTGTGCAGGAAGCCTTGCTCCACTGACGTGCAATGTCTCCCTACGCCCCCATCATGCCGTGCGGGAGTTCTGAGTCACTCCCTTTTATAAATGGTGAAACTGAGATGCAAGAGTTAAATAGTTGTCAGAAAAATCAGAGTTGTTAAGAGCTGTGCTTTAGAGCCAGCTTTGTGACTTCAAAAGCAGGATTCTTAGGCACGATACTCTGCTGATAGGCACAGAGCAGGTTACCAATTAATAGCTGTTGATTGAATGGTCAGCACCATCAAACAATCAATCAAACAATGCAACTCTCCCAGGAAGAGTGACCTCAGCAGTCTCTCCAGTCACATCAATGGCTGCACAACAAATAAATCTCTCTTAACCAGCTTGCTTGTCTGAAAATTTCACAGCAGGAAGCTCTATGTAAATACGGTATTTTCCCCTGGAATGAGATTGTACGCATTATTCCTACTGGGCCATCACACATGAGTAAATACTTCCAATGCTGAAAAGCCCGTACTTCACTACTAACGGCCTGTCTTCGTCACCTGGCATGTTTTAGAACTTCTGCCTTGTCAATCAATCCCGAAATACTTGCCACAGAGCTCTTTTCCTATAGCAGCCTGGTTATCAATAAGGCTCTTAATATATGTTCTGGGCTGTAAATCACAAACTTGTCAAGCCACAGACTGTGTATTTCCTGTTTATCATCCAAACGGTGCATAAGAAATGCTGAAATTTAGATAAACAAGGGCTATCTGGAAAGTACCCAGCCTCATACCTGTTCTTCTATGCACAATGACGGGATTTTTTCTGAATAGCCCTCGTATTTTAATTTTCAGTGTCAACTTGAGACAGCTGATTTACTAGTTAAGGTAAAAAGCTCAATAATTCTCACCAGAGATCTCCCCCCATTTTATACTTCACTATTACTTCTGATTTTAGACTCTGACCTTCCTGTTAGGCATGTTCATCTATGAGAGGTCATTAGTTACTCACTATTCATTCCGAGGCAGTTCAAATTTCTCTGGATTATTTAGAATTCTGAGACTACCAATCTCAGCCATATTCCCAGGATATCCTGAAGAAATAAAGTCATACATTCCCTTTCTACCTTGTCATGTCCACTTCCTATTCATTGTGCCAACTTCTCTCTCCCTGCTCCCTAGAATCCTTTCAAAGCTCTCTCCCCATTACAGTACAATTTTTCAGTCATTTTATAAATGTTTATTAAGTACTTACTTTGTGCTAACAATTCTTTAGTTGTAGGGCATGTAGCCTTGAACAAAGCAAGACATCTCTCCCATAATGGAGCTGATGTTCAAGTGGGAAGAGGAGACTTGATAATAAGATAAGAACATAAAACATGCCTTATGTGAGATGCTCCTAAGTGATATGGGAAAATAAAGCAATGGATGAGGGTAGGAGTGTATGGGTACAGAGACAGACTATAATTTTAAATAGTATGATTGTGGGAAATCCTGTTAAAAAGTAAACATTTTCACAAATTGCTGACAGAGATGAGAAAGTGAACCATGAGGTTATCTAAAGGAAGCTGATCATTCCAGGCAGAGAAGGGCAATTTCATTGTCTTCAGACCTTCAAGTTAATCTTTATGTGGGTTTTCTTTTCTTTTTTAAAATTTATTGGGATGACGCTGATTAGTAAATTCATGTACAATGGGTTTCAAATGTACAATTCTATAATACATTGTGTGTTCACCACCCAGAGTCAGTTCTCCTTCCATCACCATATACTTACCCGCTTTTTACTGTAAATATAAATAAGTTTGTGTCTACAATATAATATTTTATAACATACAACCAAATGAGAAATGATTGTTCCTGGAATAACAATAAATATATTTATTTATCTGAGGATTCTATCTATTGCACTTTGAAAAATACGGTATTCCAAAAAGTACTTACATGTAAAACAATGTTTCTCAACCTCTACACTATTGATGTGGGTGGGGATGGGGGTGGGCCTGCACCCTTGTGAAATGTTTAGCAGCATCCCTGACCTCTCCCCACTAGATGCCAATAGCACCCACATACACATACACATTTAGGACAACAAAAATGTCTCCAGATATTGCCAAGTGTTTCATAGGGAGCAAAATCACCCCCACCCCTGTAAGAACCATGAATTTGAAAGAACCATGGCGAACAGCCCTAGAATTTGGTATGTCCCATAAGGGACAAGCTTCTCCCTTGAAGAATAGTGAATAAACAGAGTCATAAGCTCTATGGTTTAGAGGGGCTTGGGAAGTTACTAAGTGAAGCTCCCCCAAACTTGTCCCCTTGTTACTACAAGTATCTGACACCCCAGGCAATGTGATGTTATAAGATTTGAGATAGATCAAGTGGGCAGGGCTTGTACCTTCAGGGTTTAAAGTACAAAAAAGGCTAGTGTGGTGGCAGACAAGGGTTAAGGGAGTTTTACACAAACAGTGTAATGAAAGTGCGGAATCTCTAACTAGAATCCCTTAACACTATCCATGTAACATATCCCACGTGTATTCTCTGACCTATTTTTCAATCACTTTATTTCCTCCACAGGTACTTCTTCAAGTCATTTCAAAACTCTCCTTCCTATCACAATGTCATCCAACAAGCTAACCCTTGACTCAGAGGAGATCAGAAAAGCTTTTTACAGATTGGATTCATTACATCCCACAGAGTTTTCACTCATGTTTCCTGGACTCTACACTATCTACAACAGCATGCTAGCCTCAGACAGCCCTTGAACAAGGATTTCTCAAAACTGTTCCTCCCTAAATTCAGAGAACCTTTAAAAATATTAACCCTCCAGCCTGTATCGAACGTTTCTAAAATCTCTGATCTCTCTCCAGTTCAGACTCACAAATTTGTCTCCATCAGATTTAAAATTGCATGCCAGGCATCCGTTTCAATTTAGTATCTTCAGCTCCCTTTAACCTCACAAGGACAGGTATCCAGCATGTAGCAGAAATAGAGTGGTCAATTATGCCATTGTGCGGGATCTACTGGTGCTGGAAAATAGACTGGAATGTATGTACCCCAGGCAACTGGAGAACTGTCTCAGGAGCGGCCCTCTGAACCCAACCTCCTAGCACTACTTTCACTTCCTCACAGATGGGACCTGTCCCAGTACAACTGACCCTTGAACAACACAAAGGTTAATGGTACTGAATCCAGTGCAGTCAACAATCTGTGTAACTTATGTCAGCTCCCTGCAAACATGAATTCCCAGAAGCACACTGAAAATGCAAAGGTCTGTCTGGAAAGTATCCAGCCATGTAACCATTCTCATTACAGTGTTCCCTCGCCACTTCGCGCTTCATGTTTTGTGGCTTCAGTGCTTCGCGGGTTTTCCCAAAATATTCATCAAAAAATAAAAATGAAAAAATACAACCATGTCGGCAGCCACATCGCGGAAAGGAGCGTTGTTTCATGTGGATGCGCGCGAGACAAGGATCCCTGCATGTCAAACAAAGAGATGAGTTGACTCAGAGTCCATCCCACGGGCTCTCATAAAGGCGCGTGATGGGTTTCCGGTGCGACATCGACCCATGAGAGTACGAGTGGCTTTATCCCTGTGAGCTGATTGTCTGCGCATCATCGCAGCCTCACCTAGCATCTTCTCTTGTTGTATCTCGCCAGTCTTGTCCATGATGTTGACTGTCTCGCATACTGTATTTTAGTGTTGTGTTGGCGATAACTTGTTTTGTTTAAGCGATGACTTTTTTTATTAATTAAGCCCTTATAATGCCGCCTAAGCGCTGTGCCCCTGCGAAAGCTTCCTCCGGGGCGCCCAAGAGGAAGAAGATGATGACCATCAGCGAAAAAGTGAAACTTTTAGATATGATCAAAGAGGGCAGAAGTGATGCATCTGTGGCACGCCATGACGGGGTGAATGAATCTACAGTGCGGTCCATCA
>PVKE010038449.1:0-15445 GCA_004027555.1 Craseonycteris thonglongyai
AAAAGTAAATTATCAGTTAAAAAAAAAAAAAAGAGCTACCAGAAAACAAAAGATAAAATGGCTATAGAAAATCCTCATATATCAATCATTAGCCTAAATGTAAACAAACTGAACTCACCAATAAAAAGACACAGAGTAGCAAACCGGATTAAAGAACAAAAACCAACTTTATGCTGTCTACAAGAGACACACCTCAACCACAAGGACAAACACAGACTCAAGGTGAAAGGGTAGAAAAGATACTCCAAGCAAATGGTACCCAGAGAAAAGCAGGTGTAGCCATACTTGTATCTGATAAAGCGGACTTCAGAATCAAAAAGATAATAGGAGACAAAAATGGACATTTCATAATGATAAAGAGGACAATACAACAAGAAGATATTATATTTATTAATATATATGCCCCCAACCAAGAAGCACCAAAATTTACAAAGCAACTACTAACAGATCTAAAAGGAGAAACTGATAAAAACACAGTTATAGTAGGGGACTTAAACACCCCCCTTGACAGCCATGGACAGATCATCCAAACATAAAATAAATAAAGAAATATTAGCTTTAAATGATACATTACAGCAACTGGACATAATTGACATTTACAGGACACTTCATCCTAAAACACAGGACTATACACTCTTTTCTGGAGCACATGGAACATTCTCAAGGATTGACCATGTACTGGGACACAAAGCTAGCCTCAACAAATTTAAGATTGAAATTATAACAAGTGTATTCTCTGATCACAAAGCTTTGAAATTGGAGATCAACTACAAAAAGAAAGCAGGAAAAACCACATATACATGGAGATTAAACAACATCTTATTAAAAAATGACTGGGTCAAAGAAGAAATAAAACAAGAGCTTAAAAAATACGTAGAAACAAATGACAATGAAAGCACAACATATCAAAATTACTGGGGTGCAGCAAAAGCAGTAATAAGAGAGAAATTTATATCACTACAGGCCTTTCTCAAGAAACAAGAGAAGTCACAAGTAAACAACCTAATATCACATCTTCAAGAACTAGAAAAAGAAGAACAAAAAACATCCAAAGCCAGCAGAAGAAAGAAAATAATAAAAATTAAAGCAAAATGAAATGAAATAGAGAATAAAATAACAATAGAAAAAAATTAATGCAACAAAGAGCTAGTTCTTTGAAAAAATTAGTAAAATTGACAAACCCTTGGCTAGGCTCACCAAGGGAAAAAGAGAAAACACACAAGTAATCCTAATTAGAAATGAAAGAGGGGAAATTACAACAGATACCAAAGAAATACAAAGTATCATACGAAAATACTATGAAGGACTATGTACCACCAAATTCTGCAACCTAGAAAAAATGGACAAGTTTTTAGAAACATATAGTCTATGTAGACTGACTCAAGAAGAGCTGGATAACTTCAACAAACCAATCAACAGTAAGGAAATTGAAACAGTAATCCAAAACCTTCCCAAAAGCAAGAGTCCAGGACCAGATGGTCTCACTAATAAGTTTTACCAGGCATTCAAAGAAGAACTAACACCTATCTTCTTCAAACTTTTCCAAAAAATTGAAGAAGAGGCAATACTTCCCAACTCATTCTATGAGGCCAACATTACCCTAATACCAAAGCCTGGCAAGGACGTCACAAAAAAAGAAAACTATAGACCCATATCTCTGATAAACACTGATGCAAAAGTCCTAAACAAAATACTAGCAAATAGAATAAAAGAGTGCATTAAAAAGGTTATACATCACAGTGAAGTGGGATTCATCCCAGGGGTACAAGGATGGTTCAACATACATTAATCGATCAATGTGATACACCACATAAACAAAATAAAAGGTAAAAACCATATGATTATATCAATTGATGCAGAAAAAGCATTTGATAAGATACAACATCCATTTATGATCAAAACACTCAATAATATAGGTATAGAAGGAAACTACCTCAACATAATAAAGGCCATATATGACAAACCCTCAGCGAATGTCATATTGAATGGGGAAAAACTGAAAACTTTTCTTCTAAAATCAGGAACAAGACAAGGATGTCCTCTGTCACCACTGCTATTCAACGTAGTGCTGTAAGTTCTAGCCAGAGCCATTAGTCAAGAAAAAGAAATAAAAGGCACCAAATTGGAAATGAAGAAGTTAAACTATCACTTTTTGCAGACGACATGATCCTTTATATAGAAAACCCCAAAGACTCCACCAGAAAACTGTTAGAAATAATAAATGAATACAGTAAAGTTTGCAGGGTACAAAATCAATGTACAAAAATCCTCAGCATTTTTATACACAAACAACAAAACTTCAGAAAAAGAAATGAGAAAAACGATATTGTTTGCGATCAAATAAAAATAAATAAAATACTTAGGAATAAACTTAACAAAGAACATGAAGGACTGACACACAGAAAACTGTAAGACACTATTAAAAGAAATTGAAAAAGATACGAAGAAATGGAAGAATATTCCATGTTCATGGATTAGAAGAATCAACATAGTTAAAATGGCCATATTACTTAAAACAATATACAGATTTAATGCAATTCCCATCAAAATTCCACAGATATTCTTTCAAGAAATAGAAAAAAAATTATCAGATTCATATGGAACCACTAAAGGCCCCGAATCACCAAAGCAATTCTCTGAAAAAAAAACAAAAAACAAGGGCTGGAGGCATCACGCTCCCTGACTTCAGTCTATACTACAAAGTGTCAATAATCAAAACAGCTTGGTATTGGCAGAGAAACAGACATACAGATGAATGGAACAGAATAGAAAACCCAGAAATAAACCCACAAATATATGGACAGACAATTTTTGACAAAGGAGCAAACAATATGCAATGGGGAAAAGAAAGCCTCTTCAGTAAATGGTGCTGGGAAAATTGGAAAACCACATGCAACAGAATGTATCTGGACCGTGAACTGTCACCATATACCAAAATTAACTCAAAGTGGATTAAGGACCTCCACATAAGATCTGAAACTATAAAGTGCATAGAAGACATTGGCACTAAACTTATAGACCTTGGGCCCAGAGAGCACTTTATGAACTTGACCTCAAAGGCAAGGGAAGTAAAAGCAAAAATAAATGAATGGGACTATATCAAACTAAAAAGCTTCTACACAGCAAAGAACACCATCAGCAAAGTAAAAAGGAAACCAACTGCAAGGGAGAAAATATTTGCAAATAATGCCTCTGATAAGGGGCTAATATCTAAAATATATGAAGAACTCATACAACTCAACAACAAAAAAACAAACAATCCAATTTAAAAATGGGCAGAAGACCTAAACAGGTACTTCTCTCCTGAAGTCATACAAGCAGCCAACAGATATATGAAAAAGTGCTCATGGGAAAGCTGGGATGGCTCAGCGGGTAAAGCGCTCGCTTTGAAGCCCCGAGGACTGAGGACTGAATCCTGGCCCCGGCCCAATGCGGACCCACATGCTGAACTGGGGAATGCCCCCAGTTCAGTTCTTGCCGGGGCCTATGTGGGAGGCTCCTGGCCCAGTTCCTGCCCTGGGCAGCCCTGTGCCTGCCTGTGGAGTGAAACTATATGGAAAACTAATGTCAACTATGGAGATTGCTCTGGGCCCTCCCCCTTCTCTCTGTCTCTCTCTGTCTCTGTTTCTCTCTGTCAAAAATCAATAAAATAAATCTTAAAAAAAAAAAGAAAAAAAAAGTGCTCAATATCACTAGCAATTAAGGAAATGCAAATTTAAACCACAATGAAATACCACCTCACCCTTGTTAGAATGGTTATAATCAACAAGACAAGGAATAACAAGTGCTGGAGAGGCTGTGGACAAAAATGAACCCTCATACACAGCTGGTGGGAATGTAAATTGGTACAACCACTATGGAAGGTAGTATGGAGATTACTCAAAAAACTAGGAGTGGAATTGCCATATGACCTAGCAATCCCTCTCCTGGATATCTACCCCAAAAAACCTGAAAACCTTAATTCACAAAGATATATGTACTCCAATGTTCATCGCAGCACTGTTCACGGTGGCCAAGTCATGAAATCAACCAAAGCGTCCTCTGATAGATGACTGGATGAAGGAGTGGTGGTACATTTATACAATGAAATACCACTCAGCAATAAGAAAAGATGAAATACAGCAATTTGTTACAACATGGATGGATCTTGAAAACATCTTATTAAGCGAAATAAGTCAATAAGACTGAAAGAATCAAGAAACATGACTTCACTTATAGGTGGAATGTAAAACTGAAAGGAACAAAGAAACAAAGACTCATGGACACACTCAATAGTTTAGTGGTTAGCAGAGGGGAGAGGTAGGTGGGAGAGCTGGCAGGGAGGAATAGGGAGGGGGAATCGAACACACGATGATGGAAAGTGAGCTGATTTTGAGTGGTGAGCACATAATGCAATGTATAGACAATGTAATATAGAATTGTACACCTGGAAACAATGTAACTGATATCAATCAATGTCACCCCAATGGATTTAACAATTAAAAAAAAACTGATTATAATGCTTTTTATTTTATTCAAATCCTCTATTACTTTGCCCAATATGTGTGATGATAAAACTTTGGTAATTATTGCTTCTGATTTAGTACACGCTGAAGAAAATTTTGTTTAATAAATTTTCTTTATCAGTGTTGACAAGCAAAAATTTGTGCAAAAACTTTGGCCAGGACACACAATACGATAAGGAAAAAGAGCTTCACTTCCTGCAATTTTATCACTTTCACTATCACCATTATGTCTCATAAACAAACTGATGTTTTTGACTGAAGCCTGTCTTTTCAGCATCCTTATGTTTCTGGCTATGTATATGTTGGTTGATGTCACTTCTACTCCACGAACAATGGGAAAAGGGACATTAAAATATTGGCATACTGCATTTGTTCCATCGACTACACAGTTTATTTAATAAACTTGAAGTCATTAAAACTGCAGTTTTGCCTTTTTGTCTTTGGCATTGCAAAGGTAGACTTTAAGCTTTAAAAAATTAGACTTTAAAATAGATGCTTGGGGGATGCTGGGATGACTCAGTGGGTTAAGTGCTCACTTTGCAGCCCTGGGGTCCAAGAATTGAGTCTCAGCTCCAGCCCATATGGACCCATATGCTGAAATGGAGTGTGCTTCCCATGTGGGAGGCCCTTGGCCAGGTTTCTTCCTTGCACGGTCACCCACCCACCTGTGTGGAATAAAACTATGTTGAAAACTGATGATATACAACTATGGAGACTGCTCTGGGCCCTCCCCCTTTCCTCTGTCTCTCTGTCAAAAACAATAAGCTAACTAAAAAAAAAAAAAAGAAAATATAATGTTTGTTCAAAGCACTGATAACAAATAACAAAGTCACTGGTTAGCATATAGGCAAAACAAAAACTATTATTACAGCAGAAAACATGCAGCCACATCTGAGCGAGGCCACCATCACTGACATGTGCAACCCCACAGCCCATTACAGTGCATTTGCTTTATTGAGTCAGAAGCACAATGGATTTCTAGTAGGTACAGTGGTTGGGGAACAGTTTGCCAGCCACCAATGCTCAGGAAACAACGATGTGGGTAGAATGTGGGACTCTGATCATAGTACTGTAAGCAGCAAGAACACATTTGCTCCATCTTTTATTATCAATGTTCTCTCTCTGGGCAAGAAGTCTGGCCTTACAATATATAAAGACAACTGTGCTAAGGTCAAAAATTCAAAAAATGAAATTATCCACAGCTGAAAAAATAGTAATAAAACCACAATATAACAAAACAACTGTAGTTCTTTTTGTGGTCTCTCAGACTATAAGAGATCAAAAAGCAATCTAAATTCACTGCATAAGTACGTGGAAATGGTTGCAAATAAATAGCACTAATTTATTGCATATAAAATTAAAAAAAAACTCATTAATAACATACATGTTAGTAAAACACATAAACTATCACATGGGCAGCAAAAGAATCCATATGGCACACCACACTGAACACTGTAATGCAGGACTGAAGTGGCTAGACTGCAAAAAATTATAAACATACACCAAAAAGAACAGAACAAAGAGGATGAAGACCCCCATTGCTATCACAAACCGGTATATGCTAATGTCCCATTGGAGAGTTCTGCTATAATCGAAAAAATAGCTAACAGCCTGTTGAACCAAAATAGGAGTCTGAAAAGTCTGAATCAAACTAAATGTAGGGCAAAAAGAATCTCTAAGGGTGGAATGATGGTAGAAATAACAGTAAGACTCATAGTCACTGCATCCTATATTTCTAACCTGATGGAAGCAAATATCCAGGTGAGCCCATTCAGTCATTCATATATGTATCAAGACTTTGCTGGCTCCCACACTCTGAATGGGGCTTAGCAACCGCCTCCTGAGTTCCTTGCCACAGCAGATAAGCAAGGGGGTGGTGTCTGACTGTCTCTAGTTCAAGAAGCCTGGCCCTGACTGGATAAAGTAAATGGAACTTCCTTTTTGTTTCATGAGTAGTTTTACTGCACACACTGATTAACATAGAGACTTATGATAAATAAACAACTCACATTCAGTTACTTACAAAAAAATTAAAATGAGACAAAATGGACATTTATGTTAAAATGATGGAATGGTAGGAAAATATGAAAAAAAGCAAACAAATGGTACTGTCTCATCAAAAATGGTATGTATGGTCAGCCTACTCATGCCATTTTTGGTGAAAAACTGCTGAATACTCAGAGCAGTGTGGGCAGGTGCATTGTCGTACCTCATGTTGTTCGTGTAAATCACCCATCATAAAATAAGCCATCATAAAATGGGCCAACGTGTTGAAAGGGTCTCTGAAAAAATTTTACTGAAGCCAAATGCAGGCTCTTACAACACCAGCTGGTCCACTGATGCAGATGGGGTCCTAGAACACTCACCTAGTGGGGGAAGCTTGCACTACAAGGGTTCCGCCCTCCAGAAGATAATTCTGGTTTTGGGAGTGGGGCATCTCCCCTCATATCTATCTGTGAAATCTGAAATTCACTTTAAAAATAATCCAATTTGGGGGGGGGGAGTAAATAGAAATATTAGTAAGATTGATTATGTGCTAATATCCTTTGAAGCAAGATGCTGATATATTATATAGTCTCTTTAATTTTGTATATCTTTCAACCATAACAAAAGTGTTTTAAAACAGCTGTCCAAGCTGTGGTCCACAGGCTGCTTGTGGCCCAGGATATTCTTGAATGCAGCCCAACACAAATTTGTAAACTTATTTAAAACATTATGAGATTTGTTTGTTTGTTTGTTTGTTTTAGCTCATCAGCCTAAGACGATTCTTCTTCCAGTGTGGACCAGGGAAACCAAAAGGTTGGACACCTCTGGTTTAAAAGAAAAAGCTTTTATGGGTATTAGATTTCCCTACATAGTTTCATGAAAACTAACTTGTACATGAGGTATCTAATAACCTATACCCAGATATTTTCTTTTGTCCTCAGTCTAAAAATGTTATCTAGCTACCTATTCTTGTTAGAAAAAGTGTCTGTGAAAGAAATCTATGAACTGACTTGTTTCAAGTTCCCTTGAGCAAGATTGAAAACTTTGACTATAGTTACAATAAATTCTTGCCTTGACACTTATTTAAACTCTGAGAGATAGGTGTTATATGTATTAGTATGCTCATTTTTTACATAAGAAAACAGAGTTAGAAGAGTTGACTTTTCCAAGAACAGAGGTCTCTACTTGAATTATTAGAAGAGTGATACGTAGAATACAGGTGATGTAATGTTTAGTTGAGTGCTATCTCTTCTGCATCAACTATTTCTCTGCTATTCTCACTTTCTTACAAAGTAGAGAAAGATGTCAATGATTTCAACCCTATAGAAACCAAGGTTTCTATGCTTTGTGTATTAGTAATATTTTTTCTGACCTTGATTTATTCATTTGACTTAAGGTGTGCACAGTAAGTACAATCTTCCTCTTTATGCGGATAATTCTAGTATGTGCGTATTGTTTATAATATAACACTGCTGGAGATTTACTGTGGGTAAGATCACTTTATGTATGGTCACAGTTGATTTAGGTGAAAATAAATCTCTCAGACTGGATATAAAAGGAATATGAAATTCTGGTTTGCAAAGTATAACATCTCTTCTGTGTCAGACAGATCACTGGTATTCCTTGTATTCTATTCTTATTTCTGTGCTGTAAGTCATTTAAAAAATTTCAGTCTGTTTCAACTCTACCTGAGGGAAACTAGAAGAAGGTTTTGTCCATTCTTGCTGCAGAGAGTTAAGGTGGAGGCAGGATAACCCTGTGGGTCAGAATGATGGTAGCTATAGCTAAAGTCATACAAGTTCTATCCAGAAAAAAATCCAGCCATTGTCAATATAATGAGAACAGTTTATGTGAAGTTGATGTAACCTGGCAGCCAAAGAGCGTGGACTAGAACGTGCATGTATGAACAATGACAACATCACTGTACTAGTCCATAGGGGCATTAGATGCTGTTGAGTGAAAATGTGTTCTGGGGATGCCAGGATAGCTCAACAAGATGAGCACTTGCCTTACAAGTATGTGGTCTGGGGATCAAATCCTGGCCCTGGCCCTGGCCTTGGCCTGTGGAAAACCATATGCTGAACTGTAGGGAGCCAGTGTGGAGCCTGAACAGAAAGGTTTTGGGGGTCCTGGATGGCAAAGCCTTGGTTCCCTGGGCCTAATGGGAGGGACTGGCCCGGGGCCTCAATGGCAAAGCCTTGGTTCCCCCTTTCATCTCCTTGGGTAGTTGGATGATTAGATACAGAAAAATCCGTTTACCAGCTTCCAACGAAGGCAGGCTGACAGACAGATAGATTTGGAGCCCAGGATCTACATATCAAAGCCTTTACTGGAAGGGGCTGTTATCTCCTGTAAAAATCTGTTTACACTGTGCTTTGCTATGCTAATGCATGTTCCTTGTAATGGCAAACTTTTGCTATATAAGATAAGCAATAAAGCTGTTTGGGGCTGCTCCTATTGAGGACAATCCAGGCCATTTGGTCTGTCTCAATTCCCACTGCTCAAACTAGGGGACTTTGTTCTGCCAGACTGGCTCCTGGTACACTGAACTGTGGCACAACTGGTAACTGCCAGGACGGCCATGAAGATTCTCACCTCCCATGTGGGAGGCCCCTGGTTTGGTTCCTGCACTGCTCGAGCCCCACATCCATCTGTGGAATGAAACTCTGCCACAACTAATAATGTACAGCTATGGAGACTGCTCTGGGCCCTCCACACTTAACAGTTCTTTCTCTCTCGCCCTCTCGCACCTTCTCTCAAACAATAAAATTAATCTTAAAAAGAAAAGAAAATGTATGCTGAGTAGCTGTGGTATTTAAAAGGACTGAGCAAGTAAAGCAATGAATTTGCATCAAATTTTGCATAAAGCTTGAACCTTGCTCCACAGAAACTATTTGGATGGTTCATAAGGAGCACTACCTCAACGTTCTTCATCAGTTGAGAGATGTAATATGCTGAAAATGGCAGCAGCTGTAGGCAACTGGTGATTGGCAGCTTCCTCAAGACAATGTGCATTCCTATGCATCAAATCTCATGCTGAAAATAAAAACCACAATGAGATACCATCTTACACCTGTTAGAATGGCTATAATCAACAAGACAAAGAACAACAAGTGCTGGAGAGGCTGTGGAGAAAAAGGTACCCTCATACACTGCTGGTGGGAATGTAAATTGGTACAACCACTATGGAAAGCTATATGTAGATGCCTCAAAAAATTAGGAATGGGGAAGCCGGGATGGCTCAGTGGGTTGAGCTCTCGCTATGCAGCTCCGGGGACCGGGGATCGAGTCCTGGCCCCAGCCCCGGCCCATGCGGAACCATGTGCTGAGCTGGGAGCTCCCCCAGTTCAGTTCTCTCTCTGTCTCGGTATCTCTCTCTCTGTCAAAAATAAAATAAATACATAAATAAAAATATATTAAAAAAAACCAAACTATTCTTTCAAAAAAAAAAAAAAATTAGGAACGGAATTACCATATGACCCAGCAATCCCTCTCCTGGGTATCTTCCCCCAAAACCTGAAAACCTTAATCTGCAAAGATACATGTACTCCAATGGTCATTGCAGCACTGTTCACAATGGCCAAATCATGGAAACAACCAAAGTGTGGTTGGATAGATGACTGGATAAAGAAGTTGTGGTACATTTACACAATGGAATATTACTCAGCGATAAGAAAAGATGAAATACAGTCATTATTGACAACATGGATGGACCTAGAGACCATCTTATTAAGTGAAATAAGTCAGACTGAAAGAATCAAGAAACATATGACCTCACTTATAGGTGGAATATAAAACTGAAAGTTACAAAGACACAGAGACCTATGGACACACTCAATACTTTGGTGGTCACATGAGGGTAAGGGAGTGGGGGGGGGAGTGGGGGTGGTGGTGGTGGGAAGTGGGAGTGGACACCGGATATGTGGTGATGGAAGGAGAGCTGATTCTGGGTGGTGGGCACATAATGCAATGCATAGATGATGTGATGTAGAGTTGTACACCTGGAAACTATATTGCTGACCAATGTCACCCCAATAAATTTAACAATAAAAAAAAATCTCATGTTGAATTATTTTGTGAAGCATCAAATCATGCAGGTGATTCAGCCTCCCTGTAGCCCAGATTTGGCACCTTGCAACTTCTGGCTTTTCCCAGAACTAAAATCACCTTTGTTAGGGAAGAGATTTCAGACCATCCAGGAGATTAAGGAAAATACAATGAGGCAGCTAATGGCACTTCCAACTAAAGACTTTGCAGAGTATTTTAAACAGTGGAAGAGATGCTGGGAGAACTGTGTGATGTCTCAAGGTGCCTACTTTGAAGGGAACTGAGATGTCATTGTTCTATGTACACTATTTCTTGCATCTTGTATCTTCTTCAATAAATGTCTCTACTTTTCATATGACATGGATGGATACTCTCCAAACAGACCTCGTAAGTAAAGTCATAACCCAAAGGGTCCATTTCATTTGGCAATACCTAATTTATTAACCAATATCTAGGAGAATAAGAGGACATGTGGATTGTGAATAGGCTTGCTCAGTGAGTTCTTTTTAACTTGGGAAGACCAAAACATGCCATTTCTGTAAAAATAACAATAAAAGGACTTTCAAGTTATCAACAAATATTTATTGTTGACACTATTACTTAAGTCAGCACTCTGAACTAGATCTCTAGACTTTGGAGAAAAAAACACATTGGAATAGAAGCATAGTAATAACCTGATTCGATTTACAAAAGATGAGGCCAAGAAAGATGACCAAAAAAGGGAAGGCTTCAGCAAGAAATTAAAAACCACTTCTACACAATCAAGGCAACCAGATTTGCTTTCAAATTTTAAAGCAATAATTCTGACAAGAGTATTTTAGATACTGGAGAGTTTGAAGCTGAAGCAATGAAAGAATTAGAACAACTTGGAAGAATTTCAAATTCAGTTCATCAGTGGTTGAAAAGATTAAGTAATTGAAAGAATGAGTGAGGGAGAGTAATATAAAAGTTGTAAATCCTCATTCATCACTACTGAAGTCAATAAGTTGATAATGAAAAAAACCATGGTATACTGAAAATACTAATAGCCAACCTATATTAAGTATTAATGTGCCAAACACAGTTCTAAGTTCTTGACATGTAATAACTCATTTACTCCTCTCAATAATTTTATGAGGTATAGATTACTAGATGTCCTTATGCATGCTATTTAAATCAACAAAGGTAACTACTGACAAGCTAAGAGTTAAAAAGTGGTTTCCTCTAGGGAAGTACATGGAACTAAAAAGGTAGAGAATGGTGGGAAAATTTTATTAAAAATTTTCTGCAATATTTGATTAAAAAAAATCACTCCAGTGATATATTTTCTTGTAAAAATGTGAGCATTGAAGATAAAACTGAAGGCTAAAATCCATGATGGCCATGCACTATCATCAGCAGTAACAATTCTATCAGTTTGGTGTATATTTTTAAAAATATTTTCATCTGTGTGTATATATGCACATATGAACTCTTGAAAATGTATGGTGTTGAATTTTTCTTTGTGTAGTGTTTTCATGTATGATATACTATTTCTTATGGGTTAAATTGCATCTCCCCCAAAAGGTACATTGAAGTCCTAGCCCCCAGGACCTCAGAATGTGACTTTATTTGGAAACAGGGTCTTTATGGTATTCACAGTTGTTAGGGTGCATCCTAATTCAATATGACTGGTGTCCTTATAGAACGGGTAAATATTTTATATGTCTACCCTCTTCTTTAACTTTGTTTATGGTATTTTTTATCTTATAAAACGTTAAAAATTATAGTCTAATTTATCTATATGTGTATTGCTTTTTTTGTCCTTTGCTTTTGGTGTTTTATTTAAGATGTTTCTTACTTTAAGGCTATCAACAAATGATCTTTCCTCCATTATTTTTTATCACATTGTTTTCTATTTGATTTTTCAACTATGTTCTTGCCAGATATTAATACAAGTTTTAAACTTATACACATACAAAGTTTTAAAGAAGGAACACAGGATTTTGAATCAATCAGAAAGATATGATTTGGAACCCTGTTCTGCTACTTGCTAGTCATATCACATTGAGAAGATGACCAATTGTAACCTCATAGGACTTTTGATAAATGAATGAAATAAATGGCAGGAGTTCAATGAATGGTATCACTATTATTTCATAAAAAGTTAATAGTAATAATTATGTAACATTGTGAATATACTTACTATCACTAAATTGCATATGTAAAAATAGATAAAATGGTAAATCTTACATTATGTGTATTTTACCACGATTTTCTGGGAAATTGCTCGAGTAATTCAAAATTTTATCAAAGAGTCTATAAATTTAGGTTTGACTGAAAAAAATATGTGATGTAAAAGAATAATACTTAATCTTAGAATTTAGAAGAAATGTTTGGAAAGAGAAATATTTGGAAAGAGAAAAAAAGGAAAAATGTATAAACATTTAATATGAATCAATTGACACAGAATTTTAACTAGTATGAAAAAGTCTTAAGGATAATAAATGAATTTGGAGGAAAAGATAGCTTATAAATAATATAAATATAAAATATAATTATAAAATTTCATAGCTTACTTCAGGCTATTATAACAAGAACTTTTGGTCTAAGAAGCACAGATAAAATTCTAATAAAAAACAGTTGGGGGGATGCTGGGTAGCTCAGCTGGTTGAGCTCTTGCCTTGTAACTGCAGGTCTGGGAATTGAATTCTGTCCCTGGTCCATGCAAGCCCATATGCAGAACTGCAGCGCAACTGGTAACCACTGGGATGACTCAGTGGCAAAAGTTCTTGCCTCCCATGTGGGAGACCCTTAGTTCAGTTCCTGCCCCGCATGGCCCCACATTCATCTGTGTGGAATGAAACCATTTCACAACCAATGATGTACAACTATGGAGACTGCTCTGGGCCCTCCTCTCCCACCTTCTCTCGCTCTCTCACTTTCTTTCAAACAATAAATAAATTTAAAAAAAAAGAAAAAGAATGAAAAACATTTGGACCCTTATCTTACACCAACCACAAGAGTCAACTCAAAATGGATTGAAGACTTAAACATAAGACCTGAAACCATCAAACTTCTAGAAGAATATGTATAGAAAAACCCTCTTGGTATGGGCTTTTGCAATAATTTATAGATATAAAACAAAAAGCACAAACAACAAAAGCAAAAATAGACAAGTAGGATTACATCAAACTAAAAAGCTTTTGCCCAGCAAAGGAAGTATATCAACACAATAAAAAGGCCATCTAGGGGAAGTGGGATGGCTCAGTGGATTGGGCACTCACTTTGCCTCCCTGGGGACTGAGGATTGAATCCCGGCCCATGCGGACCCATATGCTGAACTGGGGTGTGCCTCCCATGTGGGAGGCCCCCAGCCCAGTTCTTCTGGCCCTGTGCAGCCCCTGCCCACCTGTGTGGAATAAAACCATGTCGAAAACAGATGATATAAAACTATGGAGACTACTCTGGGCCCTTCCCCTTCTCTCTGTATCTCTCTGTCTCTGTCTTTCTCTGTCTCTGTTAAAGAGAGTAAAATAAATCTTAAAAAAAATAAAGATAAAAAGAATCTACAGAATGGAAGGTAATATTTGCAAACCATATATCTGATAAAGAATTAATATTCAAAATATATAAGAAACTCTTACAATTAATAACAAAAAAACAAAACAGCAACTACAAAAACAAACAAACAAACAAACAAACAAAAAACCCAACGGCAATTAAAAAAAAAAAAAAAAAAAAAAAAAAAAAAAAAAAAAAAAAAAAAAAAAAAAAAAAAAAAAAAAAAAAAAAAAAAAAAAAAAAAAAAAAAAAGAAAAGGCATCTGGTTAAAAAAATGAACAAAGGAAGTGAATAGACATATTTCCAAAGAAGGAATCCCAATGTCCAGCAGGTATATGACAAGGTACTCAACATCACTAATCATCAGGGAAATGCAAATCAAAATCAAAACTACAATGTGATATCACCTCACACTTGTTGAAATGGTTATTATCAAAACAAGCAGCAAGAGTGATGGAGGATGTGGTGAATGTGGGACGCTTGTACACTATTGGTAGAAATTGGTACAGCCACTATAGAAATCAGTATGAAGTTTCCTTAAACAGACAAACAAACAAACAAACCAAGCAAACAATAAGCTAATGGAAGACAATATAATTGCAACTTATAATGGTAATATGAGCACATGGTACTATTTGAAGGCATGTATAGCAGAATCCTTAGGGAAAAGTCTGCACATTGATAGTGGCAACAAAGCCTGATAACCATGCACAATGAGGAGTAGAGGCTTTCCACCATAAGAGTTCCTTCTACTTAAAGAGAAGTTTTATAAAATGCAAAAGTATCCACAGAAGGGTTTGAGACTTCAAGAAAGACACGGGTATTCAGGACACTTAATTTAACAAGAATAATGAAAAAAGAAAGCTATGATAAAATGTATCCAGATGGAAATTTCTAAGTCGTTCAGGCTCATGAATATTTCAGAAACACCCTAAGTAGAGACATTATAATCATAAATAGTGAATTCCCTTCACTGTGGATATTTTTTCACTAAACTCTATGAAGACTTGAAAAACTATCAGCAGATCATTGGTCCCATGACATGATAAAATTTAAGTTTTAATTTATGTTCAGTTTGGAGCTTCAGCATCTCATATTTTGACTGAAGAAATAGACTCATTCCTACAGAAAAAAGCCTATCTTCTGTTATAAAGAATGATTAAAGGATTTGAAATAATCCTGAATAGTAATACAAAATAAAATCCTCAAATAACTAAAGGTGGTAAATACACACACACAGAATATTATTATTATTTTTTAAAGTGTATTAAGAGAGATCAATCTGTTAGCTTTTTATTTTTAAGTTTTATTTATTTATTTATTTATTTATTGACTGAGAGAGAGAGAGAGAGAGAGAGAGAGAGAGAGAGAGAGAGAGAGAGATA
>PVKE010038450.1:0-15437 GCA_004027555.1 Craseonycteris thonglongyai
TCTCAGGCTGCCCTGACTCCCGCGGCAGCCCCCAGACCCGCACGGCGTCCGTACAGGTGTTTTAAAGACCAGGCGGGGAAACCCGAGGGCTCAGTGGGTCGAGCGCTTGCTTTGCAGCCCTGGGGACCGAGGATCGGGTCCCAGTCCCGGCCCATGTGGATCCATATGCTGAGCTGGGGTGTGGCCCCAGGGCGAGACCCCGGCCCAGTTCCCGCCCTGCGCGCCCCCCGCCCACCTGTGTGAAATAAAACCATGTTGAAAGCGGATGACGTGCAACTATGGAGACGGCCCTGGGCCCTCCCCCTTCTCTCTGTGTTTCTCTCCATCTCTGTTTCTCTCCGTCTCTGTCAAGAACAATAGAATAAATCTTTTTTTTTAATTCTTTTCACCTGTTTTTCCTTTTTTTTAAAAATATATATTTCATTTATTTATTTATTTTTGACAGAGAGAGAGAGAGAGAGAGAGAGAGAGAGAGAGAGAGAGAGATACAGATACAGAGACAGAAGGAGAACTGAGCTGGGGGAGCTCCCAGTTCAGCATGTGGGTCCACACGGGCCGGGGCCGGGACTCGATCCTCAGTCCCCAGGGCTGCAAAGTGAGCGCCCAACCCACTGAGCCCTCCCGGCTTCCCCTAGAATAAATCTTTAAAAAAACAATCAGAGAATTAATTCAGTGAACAAGAGCGTGGAGCAACTTGGACCCCCCGGGTCACACAGTTGCCTCTGTCTGCTGCTGACCCCGCACCTCACGCGAGAAAACCCTGCAGGCGTGTACGGCCGCCGGGCTTCCCTGGGCCACATGGGAAGAGGAGGCATTGTCTGGGGCCACACCTCACACACACTCCCAGTAACCACAGCTGATGAGCTAAAAGAAGGTCGCAGACAAGGCTCAGACGTTCTGAGAACGTTCACGGGTTTCTGCTGGGCGTCTTCAAGGCCGTCCTGGGACGTGGCCCCAGGGCTGCGTGAATTGAGCAGACTTGCTCTTTAGTCCAAAGCCTCAAGGCCAATAGTCACAACCGAATTTTCAAACGAAAGGCGAGCATGTCTTTGTTCATCAAAATGTTTTTTTTTGGTGAAAATGGAACAGAAACCCCTCGACACGGCTTGGGGTTCAGGCAGGGCCAACGCGCCGGACCTGGGGCGTAGGAAGGCCAACCTTTGTCCCTCAGGAGCATCTCAGTTGGGGACGATTGGAGTTCCGTGATAAGTTCCTTCTCACGCCGACTCGCTTTGAAGAACGCGTCTGCTCACTTGTGTCCACGGCTCTCTGAACGTCCAGCGAGGTCTTGGGGTTTCGGGTCGCAAGAAGCCTTTACCGAACACGCACCACGAAGGGGGAACCCCCACAACAGAATTTACTTACAAAAAGCTGTGCGTCTATTCTCACGCCTCTAAACGTCCGCCACCTCCCACGTGCACCCCGTTGGGTGCGACGTGCCGATCGGGACGCTTCTCCACGGCTCGGCCGTTTCCGAACGCGCCGATCCTGACGCCTTTGGGTGCTTCTGCTGCTGCCGGCTTCCCCTCCTCCACGTCCAGGGAAACAAAGGGAGTCGCTGGGGGTGCGGCCTGCTGACTAGGGAGGGTGGGGCGCGGGGCTCATGCTCTTTTGGGTCAAAAAACCGCTGAGCACTCAGCGCGGCGTGGTCACGCCACACGGTGTTCCTGTCAATCACCCGTCACGAAATGGACAAAGGCTTTGAAAGAGGCTCCAGAACAATTCACGGGAGCCGAACGCAGCCTCTCGCAACCCTGCCCGCGGGTCCCCGGGTGCAGACGGGCTCCCAGAACCTCCCGGAACCAGCGGGGGCCGCCTGCGCGGCAAGGACATCCTTCTGGTTTCTTTGGGGTCCCTCTCGTGCATGGCAGACCCTGTGTGTGCAGGTTGGAACACGGAGGCCCGGAGGGTCCCCGCTGGTGCAGGACCGGCCGTCACGGGGCTCCTGCCGTGTCCGGAGGCAAAGAGCAGCTGCCCGGCCGATCCCGGGGCCTAGGTGAGCGCCGCCGGCCCTACTGCGAAACAATCCGACCCTCTTTACGGGGCGCAGAGCGAACGCCAGGTTCTCTCTGTTCACGGAACCTCCGCAAGCAGCTCCTTGGGTGTCCCAGCCGGCGGCGATTTTTCTGAGGTTTGCGTCCCCTGACGGTGCTGACGACCTGCACTCCCCCTTCCCTGCAGGTTTGCTAGAACCTGCTCTGAGGTCACCAGTGGTAGAAGGTGTCGCTTAGAATAAGGTTTTCATCAAGGAAAGCAGCATCTCAGGTCCGCAGGAGGTGTTCACGTTCAGAGTAGCTTTCTGGAAGGAAACACCGTGTTCCCGAGAAAAAAGAAAGGTAGGTCCTCGTTTGTCCCATGACTATTTATTAAGGAGCACTCACCTGGGTCCAGGTGCTCTAGGTAAAGCGATCTAACCTCGGACGTATTCAAATGCTTTTCTCAAAAAGTTTTATTGTTTTTGACAGACAGACAGAGACAGAGAGAAGGGGGAGGGCCCAGAGCCGTCTCCATAGTTGCACATCATCAGTTTTCTACATGGTTTCGTTCCACACAGGTGGGTGGGGGCCGTGCAGGGCGGGAACCAAACAGGGGGCTCCCGCATGGGAAGCTCACCCCAGCTCAGCATGTGGGTCCCCACGGGCCGGGGCCGGGATTCGATCCTCAGTCCCCGGGGCTGCAAAGCGAGCGCTCAATCTGCTGAGCCCTCCCGGTTTCCCCTCCAGTTTTTATGCCATATTTTCTACCCCCTGAACATTAAGCAAGTGTCCACGGAACCCTAGGAAACGACGTCACTGTTGTGGCCGCCGCCCGCCTCCCCCCGCGGCCGCCTGTCGTATTTCTGGAAGCCACGCTGCTCAATAATTCAGGAGGAGCAGGGACGGCATCTCTTACAGCACAGCCGATGGGCCGACAAAGAGGCTGCAGGCTGTTTCGCTTCAATTAGCCCCTTTGTTGCTGACAAAAGCCGGACAAACACCCGGCGAGAGGGCCGGGCCCACACGGCAAGGCCTGCAAGGGGCCACCTCATCTGCTGCTGCTTGTGGGGTGCGCTGTGCCCCCCGCCCTCCCCCCGCTGTATCTGTCATTGTTCTCGCTGTATCGTCTTACCTGGGAGCAGGTGAGCCTGCCCGGCCCAGAAGGGGGGCTCCGCTCCGTTTCCTGGCTGCTTCTGATCTCCCCGCTAATGGGCTCAGGTGTAAACCAAGCCGGTGGGGCCGGCGGCTTTGAAGTGGCCGTGCTGCCGGCGAGCCCCGGACACCCCTGTCTGCGTGTCCAACAGCAGCCGCCGGGCCCGCCGCTCGGCTGGAGGAATCACGTTGTATCACAGGGTTCAAGTCCACGCGGCTCCTGTACGGCAAGCGTGTCATGAATTTTGCAGCCCGGACCCGGGACGCCATTGGATCGCTTTTAATAAGGGGCTGCGTCTGTGCCCAGGTGTGCAAAGGGGCACGGGGGGCCAGCTGTCCCCCCTGGATCCATGATGCTGCCTCTCTGGGGAGGGGGTTCGTGTCACGGGACAGGGCAGGGCCCCCGCCCCGCGCCTGGTGCTCCTGTCGCGTGGACGCAGCTACGGGCAGGCCAGCCCCTGTGGGTCACTGAAAGGGCGCGCCCACCGCCTGCCGGGCCCGCGTGCCGTCTGGGGGCCGACCGTCAAGGGCGGCTTTAAGGAGGAACAGAAGCGAGAAGCCACAGCTCGCGCTGAGGTTGCTCAGATTCCCTCCATTTTCAGCACCCAAACCTACTCCCTGGAAACGAGGCCAGGAATCAGGTCCTCGCTAACAGCGCCCACCGCGGCCCCCGCCCCCCGGGCTGGGTGGTGACCGAGCGGGACGCCACGGCGACCTCTGGAGACGCCGGCACGACAGAAACGGCGTCGGACGCCCTGCCCGGAGGACGTCTGTGTAAAACACGCAGCCGCGCGTGGCCGGGGCCTTCCGACTGCAGCCAGGAGCCTGGGGAGCGGCTTTCGTCACGGGACACCCGCTCGCCTGGGCCCTGCTCCTCTCTGACCGGTGACCTCCGCCGTGCCCTCGTGCCCTGCGGGACGACGGCCGGAACACGGACCTGGCGCGTAGACGCCCTCGGCTGCACATGCCGGTTCTGGGCGCACGCTGGGCCGAAGCCGGTTCAGGGCTTCTTTTCGGCTTCGTAATAAGAAGGTGCAATTCCGTACACGGACCCTTTTACGGTAAAGGCTCCTTGCGTCTCGTGGGTGCTTCGGAGTTGAAGCCATGCTCTCGACCGTGTCATTTTCTCTATCGTCACCAACCTCAGAGCCGCTCGGGGACGGGGAGTGTCCGGGTTGGGTGCGGGGCCCTTGGGACTGTCTCACAGCACATCCTGGCTCTGAACGCCGTGTTCCCGAATGTGCACAGACAGGAGTGACCGTGTCAAGTGGAAGAAGGTGCCCCGTGAGGGCGGTCCCGCCAGGGGCCACCCTGCTGGCGGGCATTGTGCAAACGCGTTCAGACCCTTCCCGGCTCGGGCTGCGGCCACCTGCGTGTTGTCAGTGACGACACGGAAGACACCGGCGTCACACGCGAGAGGGTGTTGGGGAACGTTCGTCCCTGAACATTGGCTGCCTCGTGAGCGAAGCCCTTAACTTTGCACACGTCCCCGACGAGCTTCCAATGGCCGGCTGTTCCCCAACCGGACATTGCGAGACCCACTGTCTGCTGCCCGCTGCTGTCCTCCCACTCGGGTCACCCACCGGCACGGACCACGTGCGGATGATTCTGCCCGCGTGTGCCGTGGTCTCGTAGACTAAGGTGACCAGATTGTAACATGGGTAAAGCGGGACACCACTGTCCGGGGGGGAGGGGGTTCTTGATTAAAAATTGGGTCTATCTCCCGCCGTTCCCTAGCTTGTCGTGCATTCTTTCCAAACATCGGGACTTTGTTAAAACGCCGCGGGACGCGGGACACATTGTTAAACATCGGGACTGTCCCGCCCAAAGCGGGACGTCTGGTCACCCTATCATAGACGTAACCTTTTCCTGTCGAAAGAACAACGTGCAGCTCGTTTGCCACGTTCATTTAGTTTCACGTAAACACGCTGTGTGAGGCTGAAGCAAATCTGACTGGTTTTCAACGTGAAAATAAAATATAAAAACGGGTCTTGGAGCGATTTCCAAACAGGACGTGTCTCTAATTCTAACGTAACAGAAATGCATGTGATGATCCGTATTTAATAATTTGGGGGTGAGGTCAGGATTGTCATCGCGAGTTATCTCGGGGTAAACCTTGCAGTCTCTAACGCCGCCAGTGGGTGTTCTTGAGGCCGCGGGACACGGGTCACCCGTCTGTGTGACACATTGGCCACCACAGGTCCATGGTGGTTGGTGCCCGATGACACCTGCCACTGGAATAAGATGTCTCGGCATTTAGAAAGTATCAGGGGAAGCCGGGAGGCTCAGTAGGTTAAGCGCTCACTTTGCAGCCCCGGGGACTGAGGATCGAATCCCGGCCCCGGCCCGTGTGGACCCACATGCTGAGCTGGGGAGTGCCCCCAGTTCGGTTCTCACTGGGGTGAGACCCCGGCCCAGTTCCTGCCCTGTGCAGCCCCGTGCCCACCTGTGGAATGAAACTATGTGGAAAAACCAATGATGTGCAACTATGGAGACTGTTCTGGGCCCTCCCCCTTCTCTCTGTCTCTGTCTCTCTGTCTCTCTCTCTCTGTCAAAAACAATAAAAATAAATCTTAAAAAAAAAAAATATATATATACATATTAAAAAAAAAAAGAAAGTATCAGGTTCGCTGGAAAAGGATCCAGCCATGTAACCATTCTTGTTACATGGACAACAGCTGGATTTCTGTGGGTGGCCCTCGTACATCGCTCCCCATTTCTAGTCCCAGCCCCCAGGCCTGAGATCCATCTTAACGATGTCCTTCTGATGTGGGCGGGGCTTCTCTGCACGCGGCCTTCGGCCTGTGCCCAGGCTGCCCCCAGAACCCACCAGCATTAGCTTAACTCCACCCCACCCAGGGGAGACGCACAGAGAGCCCCCCACCGAGAGCACCCCCATTTCACAGCACAATGCACGGGGGTGGCTCCAAGTCCCCCTCGGCGCTGGGTGCTGGGAGAGAAAGAACGCAGGTGTACAAGGACCTCCTTCCGTCAGGCGCACATGCGGCTCTGGGCTCCTGACTGACGGCCTGAACAGGCTCAGGCCATGCCTGCCTGTGACTACGGTCGCTGCCTGACCACTGCCGGCTCCACGCATGCGATGGCATCATCAGAACGCATGACTCCTGCTATGAGCATGGGAGCATGCACGGACACGTGTGCACATGGGAGCACACACAAACACATGTGCACACGGGAGCACACACAAACGTGTGCACACGTAGAACACGTGAACATGCGCAAATATGGAAGCTCACACAAACGTGTGTGCACGGGAACATGCAAAAACACGTGTGCACATGGGGACACACAAACACATGTGCACATGGGAGCGCACACAAACATATGGGCAACCGGGAGCACACACAAACATGTGGGCAACCGGGAGCATGCACAAACACATGTGCACATGGGAGCATGCACAAACATGTGTGCACACGGGAGCACACATGAACACGTGCACATGCGTGCATGCGCACAGGTCATCCCTTCTTCCCTGCACTTGGGCCAAGCCTGGCAGCTTCAGGAACAGACGGCAGAAGCACCCAGCAGCACAGTCCATTTTCACCTCGTTCACATTCAAATGGCGGCTCCTTCCCCCCGGGCGGGGCTGCCGGCTGGGGGGTGAATGAGCAGCAGGTCCTGGTGACTCGAGGGGCCCAGAGCAGCTCGCCTCCTCCAGGCTGGGGGGCGGCCTCAGCTTCTGCCGCCTGGTCTCCCCTGAAGCCGTATTGAAAGTAGGCGCCTAATGATAATGAATTGAATTGTTGCCTCTAAAGTGGGCCGATGGGCAGGAGTCTGGATGCCGGGAGACCCTCACACGGGCTCAGAAAACAAAAGTAATCGGATTACACGAGGAAAATAGGATGAGCGTTCTCTGGAATTACAGTAACAGGCTGTGATTAGCGAGCGGGCGGGGTGCAGCCTCAGGGCCCCCACCCCCTGCCTGCCCCGCTCCACCGAGTTCTCCTCACGGTGCTTCTCCTGCCTTTCCTTCTTCGTTATCAGCTTTCAAATGCACCCTAATGGAGTTAAGACCCTCCAGATGGATAACGTTTTTTTTAAGATTTATTTTATTGATTTTGACAGAGGCAGAGAGAAACAGAGAAGGGGGAGGGCCCAGAGCCGCCTCCATAGCTGTACATCATCGGTTTTCCACATGGTTTCGTTCCACACAGGTGGGTGGGGGCCGTGCAGGGCGGGAACCGGGCTGGGGGCTCCCGCATGGGAAGCTCACCCCCGTTCAGCATGTGGGTCCGCACGGGCCGGGGCCAGGATTTGATCCTTGGACCCCAGGGCTGCAAAGCGAGCGCCCAACCCGCTGAGCCCTCCCGGCTTCCCCATTTTTTTTCTTTATCGCTGCTGTTTGGAGCCTGGATCTCTGGACGTGCTGATGGATCGCTGAGGATGCCCCAACTATGTCCCAGGCGCCAGCCCCGCGCCCCCGGCCCCGTGGGCGTTCGCACGGCCACTTGGTCTCTACGGCGATGTGCACACAGCGGAGCATCCAGCGCTCCTCCCAGGCGACACGTTGGAAAGGCCCCTGCACAGCGGCCGGTCCCTGAGCCCCCGCTGAGCTGGCGTCTGCTTGCCCGCCGGCATTGGACACACTCCCTGGCTTCTAAGGGCCTCAGTGCCTGCCCCCCCCACACTGGTAAAGTGGGGTGACCCCTCCTGGGACCCCACAACACCTGACCCTCCCGCCCCCACTGCTGTTTGTATGACTGTTGGTCCTGCGTGACGTGCTGGGACTGGAACCCTGGGGGTCACAGGCCCAGAGTGGGGGAGGCGGCGACGGCCCCGGGTTTGGCTCCCGCACAAGCCCGTGCAGAGACCAGACGCCCCGTGGACGCTGCGGGGGGCACATACCTGCTGCTCAGCCGGCATGTCTGAAGGTCACCGGCTGTCCTCCTGCGGCTCTGCCACATGCTGCCGGGGCTGTAACATCTGGCCGCGGAGCTCGCGTGAATCGGTCATCCCGTGTCCCGCAGGCGCCGGGGCGGGGCCGTCGCTGGCTGGTGGGCGCGGGCATCGGGGTGAGGGGGCCTGAACCCCGGTGCACGGCGGGCCGAGGACGGGCCCTGCCCTCTTCTCATACCCTTTGCACCTCGCAGCCCCCGTCAGGAGAAGCGTGCGGTCCCCGGCCCAGGCCCACGGCACCGGCCGCCCGCGGGTCCCGGCTCCTGCGGCGGGTGAGCGGCAGCATCTGCCAGCTCCCAGCGGGGCCCACGCGGCCGCCATCGCTCTCCCGTCTCTGTCTGTCACCGCGCCGCCCGTGTCACGCCGGAGCCAAGCCCAGCGGCAGCCTCACCGCGTGGGGCCAGGTTGGGCCTGCACGGCCGCCGTCCGTCTGTCTGTCTGCCGCCCACGGCCGCCTGTGTCATGTTCTGCGATGTCCTGACACCGCGGTCACATCTGTCATCTCGCTGGTCAGGAGCGTCTGTCCGCAAACTCCGGCCACGAGACGCGTGACAGCGTGGGCCTCTCTTCCCGCGTGTCCGGCTTGCGAAGCGTCTGCGTCTGCCGGGTGCACTTGGGGCGCGGCTGGGCCTGCACAGGGTCTGCGCCCCCAGGTTCACCGCGATCGCCCGCTGACCCTGCGCAGACGCCAGCCCTCCAGCGTGCGAGAGGCCTTCCCGGTCCCGCCTGTGACCGCGTTACTGCCGGTCCTTCGGAGCCGTGGCTTCCGGTCCCACAGGCTGAGAGGCGCAGCGGACACCCGCGGTCAGCCCCTCCCTAAGCGCTGGGGCCCTTTGGACCCTCAGCGAGGACCCCCTTTTTCTGGAAGACGAGAAGAAAGAGGGGCCCCGGGCTGAGGGCTCAACACAGCCTCGTATCAGTAAAGCTTCTTAGAACCGTGGGCCACCTGAGGCCGCTTCGCTGACGGCTGCGTGGCCACCGCCTGCCCCTCAGCCGCCCGGCTGGTGGAGGACACACGGCCGTGACCCCCCACCCTCCAGTGCCTCAGGGGACCCCCGTTAGAAAGACGTGCACCCTCAGAACTCGGGGCACTGGCCCGGCGTGACTGTAACTACGTTCAGGCCCTCGTGGGCCGAGTTGATGAGTTGACCTTATCGGCCAGAAAGTTCCAGCGCAAGACGGGAGCAGCCGGGAGCAAACGGTGAGCAGCCTTTCCGTCACGCGGGCCTCACGGCGGCTCTTTTCTCACGAGCTCTGTCGGAGGCAGCGGCACGGCGTGGGGTTTGATCACAGCTCCTGCAACTTCGAGCAGGGCCCTGACTCACGTGGACGCCTTCCCGCGATCGCGATGTTCCACCTGTGGCGCCTCTACTTTATAGCTACTCTCGCATTTGCACTGCGCGTTGGGTTTTTCAGTTATTTTTAAATTCCACAAAACGTGAAAGACCCCCCCACCCCTCTGTGTGACGGATATCCAGGGGTGTGCGGGGACAGCAGGGCCGGGTCGGCCCCGTCTGGGATGCGGTCAGTGTTTGTGAGCATGCGTGGCCCCAATGGCCGTGGTTCTGTGTTTGCACAAAGTTGTACAGTTTGCGCTCCTCGCAAAGCCCACACCTCTCAGCTCCGAGAAGCCCCCAGAGCCCACCTGACCGCACCGGCGTCTGTCACAGGGACCGTGACGTGACCCGCTCAGCCAGGGGCACTGGGGTGCGGCGGAGGCCGGCGGGGGTACAGAACACCCTTGACCGAACCCCGCTGTTCGGGGGGTTTCATTGTGAGCAAGGCCACCCTGCTCTGCTCAGGCCCCTGCAAGTACCACACGCAGACGTGCAAATCCTGCTCAGACATGCGAATCCCGCTCAGACGCACGAATCTCACTCAGACACGCGAATCCCGCTTGGACACACAAATCCCACTGAGATGAGTGAGTCCTGTTCAGATGCATGAATCCCGCTCAGACACGCAAATCCCATTCAGACGCACAAATCCTGCTCAGACGTGCGAATCCCGCTCACACGCAAATCCCGCTCAGATGCGCGAATCCCACTCAGACACACGAATCCCACTCAGACACGCGAATCCCGTTCAGATATGCGAATCCCACTCGGATGCGGGAATCCCGCTCAGATGCTTGAATCCCACTCAGACGCATGAATCCCACTCAGATGCACGAATCCGGCTCAGATGTGCGAATCCCACTCGGATGCATGGGTCCCAC
The DNA here is from genome assembly GCA_004027555.1 of Craseonycteris thonglongyai. Taxonomy (NCBI): domain Eukaryota; kingdom Metazoa; phylum Chordata; class Mammalia; order Chiroptera; family Craseonycteridae; genus Craseonycteris; species Craseonycteris thonglongyai. The sequence goes on from PVKE010038450.1 coordinate 10,267, forward strand.
TCGGATGCGCAAATCCCGCTCGGATGCGCGAATCCCACTCAGATGCGCGAATCCCGCTCGGATGCGCAAATCCCAATCGGATGCACGAGTCCCGCTCACATGCATGAATCTGGCTCAGCTCTAACTTACGTTTCTTGGTGTTTTCACCGAAGCCACCGGATTATCTGAGTCGGCACAGAGTGGCTCTGACCTCTGTCCCCCTCCACAGATTCCTCACAGAAGGAAACAGCATCCCACGTGTCTAGGGCTTTGTTCTCAGGACCCCGACAGCCGATAGACGCGTGACTCTGGGCCTGACCTGGGACGGGTGGGAGCAGGGCTTATTCCCTCACCTGCCGCGCGCGGGGAGGCGCCGGCTGTCCTCTCTGGACAGAGGAGGAGCGTCTCGTGCCCACGGCCGAGGGGACCCCTCTGAGAGCCGTTTTAGACAGGACACCCCTCGCCTGCGACATCCAAGGGAGTGCCCCTTCCTCAGGAGGGTTCCCTGGCGCCCCCAGCCAGCACGCAGGTCAGGGGACGGGGACTGTAAGGGATGCGTGAGTCCCCTCGGCCCTACGGTTCCTGGCTGTGGTTTTGCACAGGGTTCTGCTCGGTGTGGGTGCTGCAGCCTTGGAGAAGGACCCCCGGTCAGAGGGGAGGAGAGGGGAGGCCGGGCCCCTGGGAGCTGCGGCCGTGGGCCCGCGAGACCCTTCTTAGTGCTGTGGGACCCTAACCCGCATTATCTGCGCTCTACGACGCTCTCAAGCCGCCAGATGTGATTGTGTCTAGTTGCCGAGCTCCATCCACAGGGCCGGGCTGTGGACGGACACAACAGCCAGGCACTTGGGTCCCGGAAGCATCAAGCAAGCAGAGGGCCGCTCGGGACGCTGGTGACACGTCCGGTTTCACGGCTCCACGCGGCCACCGCGACCCAGAGGAGCGGTTCGGACGACAGGTGAGGCCCGCGGGCAGCTCCGAACAGGGGCCGTGGGAGCGTGGGTCTCCCGTGTTCGTGGTCACGCTGAGGAGGGCAGATGCGGCGGCGGAGAATTCGCTGCTGGAATAATCACGTTAAACGAGACGCCAGGGGCCTGCGACTCCGTCTCCGGTTCTGGATGCTGCCGTGCATCCTCTCGGGGGGTCCTTCTTTCACGTAATTGTGCCTCAGAGCCACGCACGGCAGGTTCTATTGGATCAACTTGCCAGAGGATTTGAAAGGTAACCCTTCTACCCCCGACTGCCCCTCTAAATACGACGTCCTCAGGGGCGGCCGTCCTCCCAGAGGCAAAATATTAAAGGGAAAGAAGAAGCAGGCGGAGAGTAAACAGATTCCTGCCCCTCCATTGTAGTCCCCACGTTCCCTGCTCTCAGAGCGACTGGAAAATCAGCCTCTCCCTCCCTCCATGTCCCTTCTCCATCTCTCCAAACACACACACGCACGCACGTGCGTGCACATGCACACACACAAATACATGCACATGCACACGTGCACACACACGCATGCACACACAAACACAATGTACACACGCACACACAAATGCACACATGCACGCACACACACAAACACAATGCACACACACTCACACGCACATGCACATGCACACACATGCACACACAGCACACACATGCATTCACGCACACACACACAAACATGCATGCACACACAAACGTGCATGCATGCACACACATACACACACACTCACACACATGCACACACATGCACACACACCTCTTATATCTGTGTAGCTATCGTATCTATAACTCAGACGTACTGGTTCGCACAGGAAACCAAGCTGCTTTCATGTGTGCGTCCTGCTCACAGCCGCCCTGGAGCAACCCTCGTGTTGGGTGGAGGCTGCGTCGGCTCCTGCTTCTCCTCACAGCTCTGCCTGGGGCCTGGCCGTGCTGGTCAGCGAGCTCCGGCCATGGGTGTGGCGCTCAGAGGATGGAGTCTGGCTGGAGTCTGTGTGTGAGAACCACGTCCGGGTTACGGATGAGAGCCCCCGCCCAGCCCCGGTCGGGGGGTCTTGCGTGGCCTCCTTTCCCGTCCACCCCGGTGGGAGCAGAGCTCCCAGTCTGCAGGTGGGACCCTCCGTGTGAGCCTGTGGCCCATCCTCTCGTGCCTGCGTCACCGGCCCCACTGGGGCGTCTGAAGGGAACCTGCCTGGATCAGATTTCCCCTGACCCCATGTCCCGTCGCAGGCCGGCCGGGGCCACTCTCTCTCCCAGGCCACCTGTCAGCTCCTGGGGATGCTCAGGCGACCCCCTCCAGGTCCCGTCTCCTCCCCCGCTGCAGCGCGTCCTCGTCACCTATGCCGTCTCTTCAGCTCCTGCCTCCTTCCTGTCACCCACCTGCCGTGTAGGCATCGTGGCCCTGACCGGAGACCGGGCCGCTGTGCCCAGGCCCCCGCGGGAGTCCCGTGTGACGCCCGCGTCTCCAGCCTCTGCCTCCAAGTGGGTGACGGGTCCCAGCAGAGCCGGCGTGGGATCCGACCTGCTTTCCAATGAGGGCACGGGGTGGGTTCCACCCCCACCCCCAGCTGAGCCCTGAGCAACAGTCAGGGGTCCTGAGGCCAGGCCACCGCCGTCCTCAGTGTGTGACGCCGGTCCCCGCCCCCTTGCAGGCGGTCGGGACCCTCAGGGCCTGTGTGTGGGGGGCACGGCCGTGACGAGAGCCCGCACCGTGTGTGGCAGGTTTGTGCCCCTGCAGCCTGCCCTGGGGCGCCTGTTTGGGGACGCTGTGTTTTCCGGCTTGTTCCAGCACAGGCAGGAGTCGGCCGCTGGGCTGATCCAGCTTCCTGTCGGGCTGGTGGGCTGGACCCCGTCCTCCAAGATTTCCACGTGCTCAGAACCTGCCGCTCTGACCTCGTGTGGTGGACAGCACTGGGAAGGTCTCTCAACTAAACGTCCTGAGATGGAGAGCGTTCCGAATTTTCTGGGGTGTCCCGTGCGGTCACGGGGGCCCTGGGGAGAGGGGCGGGGCTGGGGCGTATCCAGGGACAGAAGGTGGGCTGTGAGGCCACCAGCCACGACGCAGAAGGCCCGGATGAGAACTCCGGGGCCCAGGAGGACTGGGCGCTGTCCTGGCTTCTCTCACGAGCAGGTGGAAAGCGGGGCCCAGAGCTGCCTGTGGCCGTCGGGGGGTGGACACTGGGGTCGGCCCGACCAGCTCTACTCAGAGCTCACGTGGCTCTTCAGCTGGACCTCACGGTGACCACACGGTCATACGCAGTATGTGACATAGGGACACACACTGTTAAAGTGCCATCTATGGCGTTTTACGCAAGACGTGATCCACTACGTAATACGTAATAAGGTGTAAATCACAGAACATCCGTTACAGACTAGATTACAATGAACGTAACGCCACGAACGTGTCTATCATTTCAGCAGTTCTTAACCCAATTCTTGTTGCCTCACTTGGACCCGGAGATCTTTATTTTGGTTGTGAACCATGAACAACGGTGAGGGGTGGCCGTTTGCCCCCCAGTCGGGTTCTGTGAAGTCACTGCAGGATTCTAACCCACGCGTCACGTCCGTGTGCATGTTCTCGAGGGCGTCTGCGGTGTCCCGGAGACCCGTGTGCGGGCCTGCTCCCTGCCCGGGCCCGTGTAGCACGGCTCCTGTAATTTCGTCTCGCTCTCTGATCAGATACTCGCGGCACCGACAGCAAATTCGAACACATGTTCCTCCTGTAGCTGTTGACAGAGTGCTGTGATTTCCTGTGCGGGAGCAGGTCCAATTTCCTGCCCCCCAGCCCGCTGCCTCGCGCCGGGACCCGGGATAAAATCTCCCGGCCGCCCGAGTGCGGTTTGAACTCCGGAGATAGCTGCTGAAGGCAGTGATTGAATCCACTCTTTCCACCCCAAGCTCCATGTCCAAACGATTCCTCGTCTCTGTTCATAAAGCTTATATTGCACGTGGCGGGTGGGGAGGGAGGCTGGAAATAGAGACATCTGATTAAAACGCCCCACTGCCTTTAACACTCCACGGCTGAGCGCGGCCGGCTTCACAGCTCAGCTCAGAGCCGGTCGCTGCCCGTGAACGGACGGGAAGACGGTGACGGCGTGTGGGGTTCGTGGCGGGGCCCGGGAGTGTGAGCAGCGCCTCCCACGCGTGCAGAGGAGACCTGTATGGGGCTGAGTGTGTGGCTGCTGGGTGCTCCGTGTCCCGTCGGCAGCCTGGACCTCCCAGCTCGCAAAACGCACCTCCGTGTCCAGAAGGGACCCAGAGCGTTGGCTCCCACACTGTGGCGGCCTTCCCAGGGGATGTCCTGAAGCATCTGGGGACCACCCTGGGGACGTGCTGTGGGTGCCCCACCCCACCCTGCACACAGGGTGCCCGCCAGGCCTCAGGTGCTCCGGGGTGGGGTGGGGGGCGTCTCCTGCTGAAGGACCCCGGGCCGTGGGTCTTCGGCTTTACCGCGTGGACTTCTGCTTGTATTAGTGCAAAGCGTTTTCTTTTGTGTGACCCAACTTCCTAAGGAAGTGAAACCCACGGACCTGTCAGTATCTGAGCGTCCACACCAGCACCTCAGAGTCTGATGTGCGGGGGTTAAATTAATGGGAACTTCGCCGTAAGGCTGCAAAATAGTCCCGTGTCCTAGGTAATGGTTTAGGGACCCACAACCAAAGCACACGATCGGCAGGAGAGGAGCTAACACGCACCCCGTAGGAATCGTGTTCTCGCGTCCTGCGAGCAGGCGATGGTGGTCACTTCCTGAGCCGACTAACCCCCCTGGAACATTTCCAGCCACAAAGTCACTTACGCCCTCGTGGGGACCCCGGAGCACAGAGCGCACACAGGGACACAGCGGCACAGAAAGGCGTGTGCTTACAAGGAGCCAGGAGAGAACGGGGCCACGCAGGGAGCCGCTGAAGGTCAGTCCAAAGCAGCCTCCAGACCTCCAAGATCAAGCGTACGCGTCAATTTGATAACAAAACAAACCTTGTGTGTTTTTTGAAAGATTTTATTTTTATTGTTTTTGGCAGAGAGAGATGCAGAGACAGAGAGAAGGGGGAGGGCCCAGAACAGTCTCCATAGTTGCACATCATTGGTTTTTCCACATAGTTTCATTCCACAGGTGGGCGCGGGGCTGCACAGGGCAGGGACTGGGCCGGGGTCTCACCCCGGTGAGAACTGAACTGGGGGCACTCCCCAGCTCAGCATATGGGTCCACACGGGCCGGGGCC
>PVKE010038451.1:0-15438 GCA_004027555.1 Craseonycteris thonglongyai
TGTAATCCTTTGTCATAATTATAAACTTTAATATCATGATGCACTCTTTAATAATAAAATGGGCTCCAGATCATTTAGTGCAACTTTCATTTTCATTTTATGGGGCAAACATCTAAGCACTGAGAAAATAAGTGACTTGACTTTCCAAGGTTATGTGTAATAAAATGACAAATTTAGTTAAAAATATTTACAAAGTGAAGTTTAGACAAGTACTTCCTTACTCTGAAAAAAAAAATCCCTTTTCATATATAACTAAACATTAGCATTCTCTAACCTAATTTCCTGAACAATTTAGAGCCTAAGCAAAATTATCGTTTTTGGTTTGAATTTTATCCATAAAACTTGTTAGTCTTTTCCTTGCTTCCTAAAAGGGGACCTTAAAGCTATTCTCTTGATCTACAGACTATCTGAAAATTTCTGTATGAAATCAGAATCTGGCCAAAGGCATTTTACATGGGTATTATGAAATGTCAAAAGGTAGCTTCTTGAGGTTTCTTTTTTAACATGACTTAAGTACCAAAACTGCTAAAAGGAAAAATAGATTTCTAACGGAGTTTACAAAGACATAGGTATTGGTAACTTTTAGAGAACCACATTGGTGCAGGAAGTAGGGATATCTACTATACTAACAGCAGTGACTACAAGATCCAAGTATAAATTATTTTTGACATTTCTTATATTTAATTAAGAATGGGCAAACTTTAGCTTTTCAAAAATGCTATGGTCTTTTAGTAATATATCACTAAAATCCTGAACTAAAAAAGAAAATATCAAATCCTTATTTTTAATTAATATGTCAAAAATTAATCATTCCTTAATTAGAATTTTGTATGTCAACAATACAATTATATGTGCTAGTTCATCAATCTGAAAAGCATTTAATATCGAGCATATTGTGAAGAACCATTACAACCATTTGGCACATTTGTTAGAAGCCCCCAAAATTAAAATTACAAAATAGCAAAAAATCCCAAAGAGTCGATTAAGAAGGAATTTCAGAAAACCATTTCCACCACAATTTGAGATGTAATCCCAATGCCTGTACCTTAATTTATCAGTGATTTTGTTATTAACTTACATGCACAGCAAGCAGACCCTCTTTGTAAGTCCATGCATGAGCATAAAACGTTCAAGTCCAATGTTGAAGAAGCCTATGTTTGTAAAGCTTACCAGAAATGACCCCTGCTGTCAATGTGGCAGCAACTGGTGACTGCCTCTTACTCACTCTGGCAAGAAATCTAAACAGTAAACCATCCCGGGCCATGGCAAACAGAATTCGGGGTAAAGGAAACATAGAGCCCAGAAGACTAGAACAGAAAAATTCAAATTCATAATCCATGTATGAGTTATTACAAGCATTATTCTATACAGGTATATACATACAGGCAAAGATAGACACACTAACATGAAGAACCTACACCAAAAAAGAAAAAAGAAAAATTCAAAACAGGAAACATTCACCAAAAAAGTTATTGACCACATAAATCAAAACAGAAAACCACCTAACTTTCTATAGTTTTTCCAAATCCTTGATGAAAAAAGATCCCCCATTTTCTTAATAAAAAGTCAACTCTCTCACCTGCTACTGCACCCGATGATAAAGTAGCAATTATTGGTGTCTTCGTTTTGGAATTGATTTGAGCTAGACATTTGAAAAGCAACCCATCCTCCGCCATAGCATAGATTACACGAGGCATTGGGAAAATGCATCCAAGAAGACTGAATGAAAAGCAAACACATGCAGTATGGCAAACAGATTCATGCAAGATTACGTCCCAGAACTGAAATTAAATAATTATATCAAATTCAGCATCACAGCTGTGATTATCGAGTCTTGTTATTTTAAAATGTATTATGATTGGTCATTTAAAAATATTTGCAGATATTTACCACCGTGCCACTGATTATTACCCTGTTGCAGTTATTTGCCCAGGAAAATTATCAACTAAAAATAATACTGCAAGTAATTTGTGCATGTTCATGATTATTACTGAATTAAAACTACATAATTAAGACTTAACCAAAACCAATCATATCATTAAGACATCATTAATGGCAATAACTCAGAAAACAAAATTCTTAAATTGATATGTAATTAAAGAAGAGATTAAGTAATTTGATTTCATAAAATAGTCTTTATTTAATTTTCTATTTTTATATTTATGTTACCATTATATTCCTCATATAGCCTGTTCTTTGATCAAATTAGCAATAATTCCCAGCATCATAAGAGAAAGTTAAAAAAAAATCAACTCACTGTAAGATTAGTATATAGATGTAGCCATAATTAAAAGTTTAAGGAAACTTTAGGCGTTTTGAATTACTTGTGTGTTTATTGGCTGTACAATTCCAAACATGACTTAGTTGTGAAAAATAACCATTTAAATGAATAAAATATTTTATTTAAAAAAATCCATCTTCTTTACCTTCTAATAAAATGTTGGGTTGAGTGTGGCTAGGAATGAATCTGTGTTGGTCTCTTCTAAGACTGTGATGGCAAATTCAGATTTTTGTCATCACAAGTTCAGGTTTCTGAAACTATTTCTAGACTAAGTTCACTCTGATCAGTGCTAAGAGAAAAAGTCTTAGTGTTTCATAATGAAAATCACATTATGCTTAACAATGCCACAGCATATAGCTTCCATGCACACACACTTGATATTCCTTTAAAAGACAACAGAAAATGTCAAGTCTGTACCTAAGGTCTCACTTGTCTGTAGCACTATAAGTGACACCAGAGCCAGCAGGGAAACATACTAGTATAAGCATCCTACAGTTTTACAATGCAGACCTATATGAATATACATGACATATGCATGTGGGTATGTGGATGTGTGTACCAATACCATACGTATTTCTACTGAAGAGTGAATACACAGTTGCATAATATGTTCCTTGTATTAGAATTATTTTTCAAACACACAAAAGGAATTCTTTAGACACTGACTACACCCGCACAGCCCCCAACCCAGAGGCAGTACACCATACGTACCTTGCCGACAAAGCGCAGAGGGAGCCCGCTGCCACGACATATTTGGCAGGACCCCACCCAACGTATTCAAATGCTACTGGAAGGGGGCTTTTTTCATCGAGAAGATAGTATGGCATCATAAGTGTTAAAGCTGCAGAGACCCCAAAATAGGCCATAAAGCAAACAAGCAAAGAAGTTACAATTCCAATAGGAATAGCTTTCTGAGGATTCCGGACTTCTTCACCTAAGGAAACATAAACAGCAGTATTACATGTTTAATAGAACATTAGTAGGTAAAGCATTAATCCGTCTCCTTCTACATGGTTATTCTACTATGCTGCTGTCCCTCTATTCTACATGAAATGTTCCCTCTTCTTGAGGGTACTTTGCTATTACATAAAAATCCAATTCCAGAAAGGAAAACATGATGCACCAGTACTATGCAATATTTAACAATAGAATAGCAGTCTTCATCCACTCTGAAAATGACTCATCCACAGAGATTAAATGACTGTCATGACCTTTAAATATGAAGGCTTCAGATAAACTTCCCCCAATTCATTTATTTATATTAAACTCTGGTTTCAATAGAAAATAGCATATTTTGAATCATTCTAATAAGATTTGGCATAGAGAGTACTAAAATATGATCAATCATAAGGTCATGCAAAAATGTGAACCCAGAGCAGGCCCTAAGAGAGTGATTCTGCATGATTACATTGTTGTGTAAGATAGAGAAATATATTTTGTCCTACTAAAACAATGGCAATTAAAAACCATGGTCATCATTTGTTACTCATTCTGATAGCACTTCCTGACAGAAGGTTAAAAACAGTAATTATGGCTAACATTTATAAAGTATTTGATAGCTTGCAGAGTATTTTTCATACATAATTTTCTCAAAGTATTTTTTCAAATATATATATCTTAGGTGTAACCTTCATCACGTTTGAAGGGTAGGTACTGTTCTCTCAATTTTGCCCATGAAACCAAGGCTCAGAGAGTTGCATGAAGTTTCTTTTTATCAGATATACCAGGTGTCACAGTTGGTGCTGGAACCAGCTCCAAATCCCATTCTCTTTCTTTGACCCTCTGCTGCCACCCATGGGTACTCATGTGGTACAAAGAGCAACTTATCCTACCTAGAGCCAAGGCTCTGCCCTTACCAGTTGTTGCAATGCAGTCAAATCCCACGAAGGCATAAAAGCAGGTTGCAGCCCCGGCCAAAGTTCCTGCAATGCCATAAGGCATGAATCCACCAGCCCCATAGATGCTTGTTACGTTTTCAGAAGATGACTCTCTAAGAAAGAGAACAAATGTTGGAATGTCATTTTCATATGAAACTGTCTGAAACTGCATCCTCAGAAGGCTGTTACGTTCATCAGCCATTTGAAACTGATGTGTACAAAAGTAAAAGTAAAAGTAAACCCTGAATCTCTGACCCAACCTTAGAAAATACGGTGGTATCCCCAACGATAGCACCCTCTTGCGTTGCTGACACTATCACAGAGGCTGATTGACAGCCATAAGCAAGGAGGTCCAGACCTATTCTGGCTGGAACTCACGACAAGGCAGGATTTTGAGAACAGAGACTGGGCCATGATCTGAAATAAAGACAAGAAACTTCCCCTTCTCCTGGACAACTGGGCAGACTGCACATTTTAAAAATTTACTGTGTAGACATTTGAAAGAGTGAAATAAATTTATCTAGGTTGGCTCAGTAATACTAAAGTTAATTATTTTATTAATTGTTGAAAATTGTATAAAACCAGAGGATACTAATTTTTTGTTTCATCTGAATATCTACAAACAACTCATGTAAAGAAAAACATGTAGACATACCTTACTCCATGTAATAGATATTTCTGTAATCACAGTTCATATACAGATAGGAATATATCATGCTTAAATAAATCTTAGGATAGAATCTTTTATATACAATTATTAGTTTAATTTTTGAGACTCTCAGTATTAAAATGAGAAAAAAATAAAATAAAATGATATGTATGGATAAGCCTGCTTATACAACTAATCACATTCTCCAGAAAACAAAGCCTTGTAAAATTATGACAAGGCTGAAAAAATGCAATGAAACTGAATGGTGTTCCCAGAAGAGGAACTCAAGGATGCAAGACTCAAAAACACTCATTGTTATTTAGAAGTGGCAAACGTTCGGGAGAAAACAAATATTCTTCCAATGGTTAGAAATGTTTCCTTTCCTTCCCTTAAACCTGGAGCAGAGCTTGAGGTTTGGAACCAGCAGCTGCATGCCTTCAACTAGCTGCTCAATAGTGAACATACTTATTTATATTTGGGGGCAGCCTGGGAAGAAGAGCCTTGGAATAGAACAGACCCTCAGAAGGTCAAAACTCAGAATAAGAGAGAGAGAAAACAAAATAAAACAAAGTGTCTTACCCCGCACTTGCTGATATGTTTTTGAGAAACTCTTCACTAATCTTCCAGTTTGCCACATTTCCTTTCACAAACCCAGCAACCATAACAAAGAGAAGGACCAGGATATTAACAGCTGTGAAGACTTTATTCACCCAAGCAGACTCTTTTACTCCAAAAGATAAAAGACCTATGGGAAAAGAAAGGGTATTTTAATTTTTACCTTTAGAAAAGGTAATAGCATTTTGAGGCAGTTACAGGCTTTATGATACAATTTCACCAGCATCCATCTATTTAACTCACACTTATCCCTTTTTATTGTGAGGTCTTACTCACTTACCTCTGAAATAATGTCTCTGAATACAACCAACCTGACTTCAGAAGATACACTGTGATCATAGCTAGGAGGTACCATTCTCCAAGAGATAAATAACTTAGTTTTAATAACATTGCTGTTCTAAAGACATTTCAAGATAAGTAGCTGCAAAATTTTGAAAGTGAAAGCTCAATCATATGTCTGCATGATATTTACTAAATACATAAGCAAAATAATTCTTCAATTGTCATGCCAAACAGATATTTAAATTCTCATTTTAATAGTTTTATATTCCTACTAAAAAAATCAATTTCCTATTCAAGTAATTTGAAGAAATAGAAAAACTATGAACGAAAGAAAGATCAAGTGTAATCTCCTTTCCAGAATTTTGCGTGCACGTGCATCACACACACATACTCTTCCATGTCAATAAGTATATAACCTTGTTTTTAGCAGCCAAATATTTTTCCACTATATGGAGACACTATAATTAAATCTCTTATTTATAGACAATCAGGTCACTTTTAGATTCTTATAACTATAAACAGTACTAACATAATCATTTTTTATAATTATCTTTGTACATTTTCTAATTATTTTACAATAATTTTTTATAAGGTAATACTGTGTCAAGGAGATGCATTTTTATACAAGGCTTTTGGTTCATATTGTCAAAATATTCTCCATAAAGTTTGACCCAATTTATTATAAATTGCCCATTTTTTCTGTTAAGACTATTCTTGTTCATATTGATTTATATGACTTATTTACGGTATGTAATTATGCTATAAGGTCTCTATCATACATTCCCTGTGTTTTACCCAGTATATTATTTGTTTTTAATATTATTATTGATTATATAATATAAATATATGAATAAAGATTTATAATAGGAAGTTTTGATCTTCAAAGATTCTAACAACAAAGTGATCATGTAAGCTCAGTCTATATTGAAAATAAAGACACGATGGTCAATGGACACAGGACAAAGATGCAGGCCAACCTGAGTCCTGCCATGGAATTTAATGATTCTAACTGTGTCATAGCTACATGTTCCTCATTGTTTAGAGAGTAAAGCTGAATATTTTAAGTTCGTTGAAACCATCCCTAAATAAAATATGATGTAACTAATTTAATGTTAGCGAGGCTATTTAAAAGCCAGAATAAACAAAATCTATCACCTGTTGAAAAACAATTAATACTATTTTTCTTGATATTAGAAGCAGAATGCCAACATTTTAGACCTACAAAGTTTGTTCATGTGCCTAACACTATCCTATATAAAACATTTAATGAGCAACTAATGCTTTTCAGGGTAAGGCTGTTTAAAAATTATATCATTTTACAAATAAACGTTCACGATAGAAAGATGTTTCGATTACATTTTGTAACCAAGGGAGAATGTAGCTAGAGATAAGGCTGGAATGAAAATCAAGGGTGAATTACCCAGGGTATATCAAGTAGGAAATGGAAACAAATATGGATTTTATTCTTAGTGCAACCCTTGATGAATTTAAGCAAGAATATAAGTAGAAATGACAATCAAAATAGTATAAATGTTCTAATAGTCAAAAACAAATATAAATGGAGAGCAGGGTATTAACTACGCCTACAAGATAAAACTGCTTGCTCTCTAAGTGCTTCCTAGGTACCAAGCGTGTACAAGGAAGATATTGATATCTATGGAAGAGCAAAGTGAGTCATGGAAAAATTAAGTCACTCAATGTTCCAAAGACTGTAAGTGGCAGAGTGGGATTAAAAATCTGGGTACTCTGACTCTAATTTCTGTGCCTTTCTAAACCAGTATGCTAGAGCACTGATGAAAATAGAAGAGTCCTAGTATCAAGTACATCTGTCTACAAAATGTCTACATTAAAATATAACAGGTGGTTTGGATATGCTTCCCCTTCAACCAGGTGCCTACTTTATATAGACAAAGGCACAAATAGAATTTCTTCCACAATTAGTATGCTTGCAAATATCCTTAGTTGTATTTAACAAGATGAAGTAACACCAAAAATTACACATTCCTCCCTATTAAAACGTCATCGCTATTCTGGCAAATCTCCAATAACTATTATAAAATTGATGTGCCTCATCCTATTATTTAGTGAATTCCAGGTGCCATTAACTCACAACTGCTATTTCTACCATTCCACATAATTTAGATTTATTTTTGAAACATACATAAAAATACATAAGATAAACTGTGATTGTAGCCCATGGCAAGGTCCACAGGTATCCCATAATAACCTGAGTGTATAAAGTTACACTCAGTCTTAGGAATTTGGGCCCCAATTTCAGTGGTAACCTATTTTTCTGAGACAATCAGTCTAGCTCATCGTAGGGCAAAGTGTAATTGGTTTTCTTACCTGATAGAAGTAATATAAGGCATACAGCAAAAAAGTCAGGATACTCTGCAAGGCCAGTATAATTTATATTGAGGTATGTACTGAAAAACTGACCAATCTGTTTGTTAAGAAGTTCATCAAAGGTGCCACTCCATGCTCTTGCAACACTTGAAGTACCTTCCCAAAACAGAACATTCAGAGAATACAAGGTTATTGGGAGAAAATTAACATCACACCAATTGCTACTCAATATTAGGGTAAACATGGGCTAGTTTAGACAGAACTGAAAATTGCAATCACATATAAAATTATAACTATATAATTATATAATAGTAATCAAAAGCTAAAGTCCATAGGTGTGATATCAAGTAAATTTTTTGCAGCAAAGAACTATGAGGGGGGATCCCCCCAAAAAACCTGGAATTGATCTTCTGGAAGGAAGGCGCCTTTGTAGAACAGACTTCTGCCACTAGGTTAGTTCTAGGACCCCATTTGCCTCAGTGTACCAGCTGGCGTTGTTGTGAGAGGCTGCGGTGGGTTTCAGTGAATTTTTTTGGAGACTCTTTCAACATGCTTTCCCATTTCATGATGGGTGATTTACATGAACAACGTGCAGCATGACAAAGTACCTTGCCCACACCGCGCTGAGTGTTCAGCAGTTTTTGAACAAAAATAGCTTGGCCCCCATGCCCCACCCTCTCTACTCATGCAATCTCACCCCGAGTGACATTTTTTTTGTTTTGCTGGATGACAAAAATCCTCAAAGGGAAACGTTTTGCTATGTGAAAAAGGGGAAACAAAAAAATGCAGAAGCACTAAAAGGCATCAAAACCAACAAGTTCAAAAACTGTTTTGAGCAGTGGAAAAAGCATTTCAATAGGTGTGTTGTATCAAATGAAGTGGACTTTGAAGGTGACTGAAGTTTAAATATGTAAGAATAAATACATAATTTTTAAATGAATTTTGTTTTTGTTGGGGTCCCCCTCATATAGCTTAAAAAAAAAACCCTGATGGTTTCAAATCCACTGAGAGGCATATTCACAGATAAAGCAGAATCACCCAATTTTACAGTTAGGAGGAGACATTTTAGAGATGCGAAAACAGACACCGGGGAATAAGTGATTCACTTAAGATCACACAGTCATTAACTAATGCAGACCCACAATGGAATCCTGAGGACTATACTCAAGAGTGCTATTTCTACCATTCTACACCACTAGATTGATTTTGGAAAACCTACCTATCACATAAGATAAAATGAGATTCCAGCCAGTGATGAAGGCCCACAGCTCTCCAACAGTAACGTAAGTGTACAAATATGCAGACCCGGTCTTGGGAACTCGGGCCCCAAATTCAGCATAGCAAAGGCCTGCCATCACAGAAGCAATGGAAGCAATGAGAAAGGAAAGGACAATACTGGGGCCAGAATCAGCTTTGGCAACCTCCCCAGCAAGGACGTAAACTCCAGCACCAAGAGTGCTTCCAACGCCCAGAGCAATGAGATCCACAGTGGATAAGCAACGGCTTAATTTGGAATCTTCTAGACTGTCCAGAACGACAATTTTTCTCCGGATCAGACATCGGGCAAAAGACAGTGCTGCTCTGCAGGGAATCATTCTGAGGAGGTCAACCTGAGGAAGAGAAAGAAGGGAGGAAGTTAGGAGCCGATCTGGAATCATCCCCGCAATCAGCTGCTCAGTTTATGGCACCTAGAGTTTTTTTTTTTCCTTTTTCTTTTTTCACTTGTTAGAAGTGTGCTCCAGAACCATCAGAAGGAGGGGTTACTTAAATAAGCCAAGACTGAATTTCTTCGAGTTCACTCATAAATGCCCTTTTATTAATATGAGTCTGTGACAATGGCTTATTCAGGCAGAAAGGAATATGAGTATGAATTTAAATATGGATTTGTATTAACAGTAAAATAAACATGTTTACTTATAGTTACTTGAGATTTCTAAAGAAATCAACAAACCCAGTGTCCATGCCAAGTATTATGTGTTCTTTTAAAATGGAATGAATAAAGTAAGACAGAAAGTCTATCTCCACCTCCACTCTCCTAGGCAGGCCCAAACCAGTTAACACTGAAAAAAATCATCAGGTTATAAAACAAAGTATGCATTTTAGTAAAATAAATAAATAAATAAATAAATAATGTATACACATATTACAGCAAAAAAGTCTGAAGTAAAATATACCAAAATATTAACAGTAGTAATCTTTGTGTTTTGGGCTTGTTTTTCCTTCTGTGTTATTTCTTGTAATATGTATTATATTGCTAATGTGCATTTTCAATTTATCTCCAACATATATGCACAATTTATATGCAAAAGAAATGCAAAAATTAAAAAAGCCCTACATGGCTTTGTCTAAAGCAACATATAGCTTAGCAGATCAGGAAATAACAGAGGCACAGGGAATATAATAGTATAGTAGATGCTCAGTTAACTGGTACCCATAGGGTCTGGTAGATGCCAGATAAATAAATATACCCTGAACTCTCAAGCAACAGGCAAGACTTTCACGCAACCAGCACAATTGAAGTTTGCTGGTTGCTTGAGAGTTTTGCCGGGTACTTGAGTTCCAGTTAACTGACAGTCTACTGTACATATGCAGCTTATCAGTCAATAAAATCACACGTTTTTAACTGTTAGAAGCTCAAATTCATATTTGCCACTTCTACGTCATCATGATCTACAAAGGCTGAATTCTATCCCTTAAATTCAATATATTATCGATAACCTTAACTCATGAGATGACAACCTGGAATCTTCCCTGACAATAGGTTTCATGTCTTATAAAATAAACCCTTACACATTTCTCAACCTTCATCTCTAAAAAAACACCCCTACTATTAAAAATTATTTTATACAAAAATAATAAATAAGATCAATTTGCTCTACTAAATTTATTAATAAATGGCTTGCTGATCATAGGAGACATATTTCTGGGATATGAATAACCCAGTTTCATGTTGAACCTAGTAGATAAAGCTAACTCACTGAACATTATCCACACATCAAATAGAATTGCAAGTCCCTGATAACGGAAAGCAGCTCAAAGAATACAGAGAAAAATCCTGAAGAAAAATGAAAATGAGTGACAAGTTCCTGACAGTAACAAGAAAGTTTTATACATCAGTGTCTTCCACACTACCTGACAGAGTGCTAAGAATGACATTTCACAAATACTTGTTGAAAATTTTGCAAATACAGATATCTACTTTTCAATATTCTGGCTTCAAAAGTCAAAAGCTATCAATTTGTCTATAAATCAAATGTGTATTGACTTCTACCCTTAACTAATCTTTAACTATCTATTTCTCATATAACACATCTAGAAGATAAGGTAGAAAAGTGGTATCAAAAAAAGAATAAAGAAGTAAAAAATTAAGTTATATAGAGGTCAACTGAGGTGGAGGGGAAGGGAACTGGGGGTATTTACTAAATGCTGACCTTCCCTAACATTTAGGTGTTTTTATACAAAGAGAGAAGTTCAAAGATCAAGATTTAGGGACCACTGCCAATGAAAAAAATGCTCAGAAATGAAGATCCACTGAATTTTAGTAAATATTTAAGATCATGTGAAAATGGGATACTTCATATATAACGTCAGGAACCAACTGATATACAAAATGAGGCATACCTTGTTTGTCACTTAGTTAAATAAACCACTCTTGATAAAGTACTTGATTAACATTAATTTTTATGAAAAAAAAAGGTATGAATTCTGTAACTATGGTATATTTGAGAGAAGGGATCTAGAATAAAGCAAGGAAAACAAAAGAAATTGTGGAGAGTGATAGGATTATGGGTGGGCTTTTATTTTTCTTTTAATCCTTTTATTCTGGTAATATGGTCATGATGTTTGTAAAAATTCTTTTTAAAAATTCACACACACACAAAAGCATAAAAATGAAAGGGGAAAAGCAAACAAACTAATAAACAAACCTTCTCTGAAAATGAAAATGTTAAAAAGAGAGTGACCATCATCTCATCAACATAAAAGTGAATTGAATTCACTCTAAGTTACATAGGAAGCAAAACTGTTCTTTAGAGAGACATACAGCTCTAATCAGATAAGATTTGAATGCTATTGGAATGTATTTCATGCTGTTTTTCCATGTTTCCCTGAGGAAGTAAGATAAAACTGACATTCGTCAAGCATTCATTTGCTTTTAAGTAACAGAAAAGCATACGTCAGGAACTCTTCTCAGAACAGGTTACGCAATGTTCTTCACAAACATTCTCAACTATGCACAGCTGATAAAATACTGATTGCAAAAGCTATGACACAAAACCAATTTGGTAGAAATATAATGTGATGGGAGAAAAGCAACGTAAAACACACTGGGTCAACTTAACGAATCATTAAACAAACATTTATTAAGTCCTAGCAGGTGTATCAAACAGTGCTTAATCAAGAAAGAAAAATGAATCCTGTGCTTTTGTAAAGTATGTTTTTTGGAGACAGACTGACATATGAAAGTAGAGTGGCAACAGGGGATTGAGAAAAAATAAGATATTTGTGCCTAATATGAGTGATATAGTTTGATATTTACATGTTTTTAAAACATTGTGTGACTCTTCCTTTACAACATTTAAAAAAGATATGCTCCTTATGAAAATGGTTATGACAAACTTATTCTCATTTCTACAAGATGGCTTCATTGCTGAAGTAAAATCCACTCATACTTATCCTTTTGTCTTGGGTCTATATTCACCATCCTCGCCTGGGCTCTGGGGTACTGTCTCATCAACAAATAACTAGCCAGGGAGAATACACAGGAATTTTGAAGGTCTGGAGCACACAGACTTTGCTTTTCCAAGAGGAGACGAAGGAGCCACACCAGCATACCCACTGTCAGCTATTGCTACTGTGACTAAGGACTGATATTTCATGTGAAATGTACATACATGTAGTAAGGACAAAGATCTTGACGTTGGGAAGAGGCCTATGTAACATTCGTACTCATGGTCTTAGCCTTAAAATTTTAAAGCTCTGATAACATTCTTATGAGGTCACAGTGATTCTGGTGATACTGGAAACAGATATGTATCTTTCTTCAATAAACAATTATTTTGCTAAATGCTAAGCCAGTATCTTCTTTATGGAGGAGAAAATATGCAAATATTTAGCTTAGATCTGAAAATGTAATTTGCCAAAGGAAGTCTAGAAGACTATACAGCAGAAAAATCTCTGAGTTTAATGAGCCTGATGATACAGCTGGATCTCCCTTAGCCCCCACCCCTAGGTATAACGGTTTTAAGACACCTAACTCTTTGATGGAGTCTGTATTAATTCCTGCCAAAAAGCTAAATTCCCTTCTCAGCAACTTGGAAGCAACTCCTTCTTAAACTTCTTCAAGCCAGGTTGTAAACTTGACAGTACAGAACTTTAGGTCAAGTAAATCCCTAGCCCTGATGACATGACATCACAGAGCAGACGTCCTTTCAAATAACCACAGAAATCTTTCAAAATTTGCAAATCACAGTCAAAAGTTGGTCCTGGATATGCTCTATGGTTCAGAAGTTTGATGAAGCATTTAGTCACATAAAAATGAATCTTTCCCTTCCCCCACTAAGTCAAGGCTGAAATTTCACCCATAGTCCTCTGTCCCAGTATCACAGGCCCTGACAATAAATCTTACAGGAGAAAGGAGTGTGGCAAGCCGGTGGGGCAGGAGCTTCAATAAATCCTCAACAAATTAGCTCATCTGCCTTACAATCAAATTTCCATCCTCATTTGAGTTGCTAGAATCATAATGGAACATCTGCACTTTCTGTTTTTGGACTGGCAGAAAAAAAGGAATTAAACCATAACAGGGATCTCTGTCCCAATGTGTGTGTGTGTTCTGTAAACTGGACCTTTTGGTTTTGAAATCTGTAAACTCAACATCAAATACATTTCTATAACTTTAAAGTTCTAAAACACATTTACATATTATGCTGCAGGCTAAATAATTTAGTAAAAGAGGGGAAGGGTATGGGCATAATATAATGGAATTATTGACTGTTCTCTCATTCTTTTACTTCTGAGACATTAATTTCTCAAAAAATACATCAAAAGTATAATATAGAATAAAAGATAATCAGAAATGGTAACTATTCACTTTGGTTAGAAACAAAAACAAATATGAACAACAACAAACCTTTGCATTCAAACCTAAAATGTTTATAAAAATATTCTGGGAAACAAAAATATTTTTAATATACACTTCACTTACATTTGGTCCAAACTTATCTATTCTCCAAATCAATTTGTCTGAAAAATATTTTCCTCTAAATTTTTCTCCTGATAGGTGAGTGCAAATGGAGAAATATGTAAAAATTAAACACACAATGGAGGTCCTTACAAAGCTGCAATCATTTGTAGCAATAACAAATATATTTTCTCTCCTTTGGTATCAAACCAGTACTACCAGGAAGCTAACCTATTTCAAAATTTCTGATACAGAATCCAGATAAAACAAGCATCTTTCCTAAGGACAAACAGCTGATAGAGAATTCTAGAAAGTTAGTAAAGGTGGCCTGTGCTACAAAACGTGTGAATCTATTCAGCTTAAGGCAAAAATAAAGGAATAAGGCATACCTACCTGTCTCATTCAAATACATGAAGAGCAATAAAAAATTAAGAGTCCAACTTTTGTTTTTAGGGTTGAAATAGGGGGGGAAGTTAAAAATAAAAGTGAAGAAGAGAGCAGAGCTCTCAGTACCTCTGCTACCAAAGTCCCAACCCAATCAGCACCCCACCTTCATGGTTGAGGGCACGCTTCAGCACCAGGCAGACGCCAGTTCCCAGGAGGCCTTCGCAATCTTTGGCTAACAAGTCACTCCAAATGCCAGAGGGTACCACCTGTTCCCTCTCCCCAACCAGCTACCCAAGCAAGTGTCCTCTGCTAGGAACCCTCTACATGCCGCTTCAAACATCAGGAGGTACCCTTTCCAAAGTTCTTTTATCCTCATCACTATTCAAGTACTCTGCTAATAAAACGGCTGACGTGTGCTGAGCACTTACCACAAGGCAGGTCCTGATCTCAACCCTCTTAATTTATTCTTTTATGAATCTTCACAATATCCCTAGATGATCAGTACTGTGAATCTCCTAGTATAAATGAGGCCACGGAGGGATAGAAAAGCCAGCCAATATCACAGCGTGTGGGCTGAACCCAGCAGATATGACCTTGGAGCCCATATTCACAGCCACTAAGGCTGTGAGCACCCAGGCCAGAAAGCCCAGTCACTGCCCACACCTTCTCTGAAGAGAATCTGCTTTCCCCACAGCACTGCCCTGCCACCCCTTAGCCACAGGTAACTGGACCAGAGACAGACACCTGACTCAGGGTTAAATCTCTGAAGGCCGAGTACGTTCACTCGCTGTTCTTGCAAATCTGAATAACATGACTGAGTTGG